>JXOV01002798.1:0-29375 GCA_001014945.1 Clogmia albipunctata
TGTTTTAAATTTAAAAGGACCGTAAATAGTTTGTCACTAATTGGTACTAATTTAAATTTAAACCATCCGGTAAAACAGTTAAAAACACACACATACATCCGCAAATACAGNAAATCCAACAAAAGCAATAACTTGCATCTCTTTCTTTCACATTGGAAATATTATCCGTTAAAGGATTGTTTTAAATTTAAAAGGACCGTAAATAGTTTGTCACTAATTGGTACTAATTTAAATTTAAACCATCCGGTAAAACAGTTAAAAACACACACATACATCCGCAAATACAGATAAACCCTACATAGCAAAACGACGTACATATAAATTTGATTGATTTCTTTCACGGAGGTCACACATTAATAATAAAGAAAAAGCACGTGGGCTTTAAAGAATTCTTTAAAGCACTTTTGCTATAATAACGACTTTGACAGAACAAATTTAAGTGTCATAATATCAATTTTAAGCTACAAAAATGCATAAAACAATATATAAAATCATAATTATTTTAGTATTTATTTAATATTTGGACACCTCCATATGACTG
Source organism: Clogmia albipunctata (assembly GCA_001014945.1). Lineage (NCBI taxonomy): Eukaryota > Metazoa > Arthropoda > Insecta > Diptera > Psychodidae > Clogmia > Clogmia albipunctata. The sequence goes on from JXOV01002798.1 coordinate 542, forward strand.
TCGATTCTTCACATTATTATTTTTTTCTTTTTCAAAAATAAGTAAGACAATAAAAGAAGACTTAATACAATTGGTCATTTTCATACATAGAATCCCACATCTTCATCCTAGAAGTTTCTGGCAACTCTTTTATTTCCAGTTTATCTGAAATATTGAGGCAGTGATAAGGAGTGTCTTTAATTGAGTTTGAAACTGGAGTCCACTTAATATGTTTTATGTAAGGGCTGTTGGGATTATTCGGGTTGGACGTGATGGCAAAAGTAGTCCACAGATCAACCATGGTCTGAATCATGATGTATTCCTTTGATCCTTCCTCGGGGAACTTGGGAGGTGGAAAATCATTTTTGAACAAGTAGGACAATTCATCTGCATGTGACGATCCCCTAACACCGGGTCCAGCCAGTATATTTCTGATATGGTTGAAGTATTCCGAATCGAAGTTGAATCGATAGACGTAGGTTGGGCCCCGCTCTAAGCTATTCATTCTCGACAAAATGGTTCGATGAACGCCATGCCAAAACAGCTTATCAGTCACTAGCTAAAAAAATTTAAAATTCAGATAAAATTTATCAATCCTCATCAATAATACCTATGACTTACCATTATGTAATTATCGATTGTGTCCGCAGAAGGTTCATGGTTTTGGAAGTATAATTTCTTGACTTGTTCAGCCATTTTTTGTTTGGTCCTTTCACCATGGTGTTGAAGATCATGGGGGAGAGCTCGAACAAAGTCTTCCCTTAGGCTCTCCAATATAAAAGGCTTTGCTAAAGTCTCTGAAATACACAAACAATAACATCAACACAGGTGTGCCATATTTTTTGCTAATCAAAATATGTAATTGATTGATAGAAGTTTGTAGTAAAAACTGGGCTGATTGCTCACGTGGATTATTTGATAAAACTGGTTATCAATGAGTGATTCCCGACCTTACTATGAAATAGTGATTTGTTTATTGAGTTATTAATTTAAAATCCAATGTTTTAATTTGATTGTGATAAAAATAATAAATACCTTTATAAAAGAAGAGTCCTTCCTCGGAACAACCACCAATCATACACGGAAGGGACCTGGACCAGGCTCTGCGACACAAATTCCTTGGGTGCGTTGGAACAAAGCAATCTTTTCCCACATACGGTTCAATTACTGGTCCAAAGGGAAATCCCACTCCTTCTTTCCTTTCTTCAATAGTATAGAGGTTATCTTGTTCAGCTGCGAGTTTCAAATGGTCTTGCTGTTGCAGAAAGTCCACTACATTTTTGTCGGAATCACCGTGCTCTTCTGGATTCCATCCCAGATTTTTAGCCAATCGCCGAGGAAGGTTTCGGTCTGGTAAAACTGCAAAACCATTCAACGTAGTTCCAGACATAACAATTGCTCGGTTGAACAGGTTCTTGGAGTGATTAGATACCATATGATAATGCACTGAACATGCTCCTGCACTTTCCCCAAATAAGGTAATATTTTTAGGGTCTCCTCCAAAATGGTGAATGTTTTTCTTAACCCATTTCATGGCCATTGACTGATCTTTCAGACCAGCATTTCCAGGAACTTCAGCAGCTTGGTCTTTTAAGCTTAGAAAACCAAACACACCAAGGCGATAATTAAGTGATACCATAATTACATCCTTTTGAAGTAAATAGTCTGGTCCGTACACTTCAGTTCCACTTGAACCAACCATAAAACCTCCTAATGAGAGAAAGAATATAAATATATTTATTCTTTTAAATAATAGTGCACTTTACCTCCATGAATATACACCATAACAGGCAATGGTTTAGAGGGTTTGATGTCCTTGGTAAAAACATTTAAAAATAAGCAATTTTCCTCCCCAACGACCATTCCCATAAGAAAATTGTTTTGGCTGCAAGATGCTCCTTGTTTGGTTGCATCCAAAACGTCGGTCCATGGTTGAACTGGCACTGGACTCTGCGAAGAAAATAATTTTAGTCATTAGATTTTATTTAAATAAATTTAAAAACTATATATTGTTACCTTGAATCTCAACTGCCCAACAGGTGGTTGGGCGTAGGGAATTCTCTGAAAGCTCAGGTATTCATCGCCAAACACAGTCACTTTTTTAATACCTTGCACCGGCCCTGAATCGGTATTCACGATTGGGCTTAAGTTTTCAACTTCTGGAGCTTGCCCGTTCATGTTGTCGTCTCAGCAATCAACTTTACAATGAAGTGGAATCCAATTGGAAATTGCTTGATAAAGCCTGGCCCTCCAACACCGATAACAGTTATGATTTGCAACATTTAATTACTCCATCTAAACAATGAATGTAATTTTCTATTCATGTAGTTGATATAAATGTGTGGATTAAAAACCGTTTGCGTTAATAATAAAGAGAAATTTTGCAAAGTAATATCATGAATCATACTCCAAATTCATTAGGGACTCCGTATATTTTATATCGGTAAATGAATTGAATAACCTGATATAAGCATTTACATAATAGATTTCTTATTGAAAATTTAAATGGAAATTCGGATAAATGAGACGATAAAAGTTCATTTTTCGCGGGGGTTGCGTGTAGCTATTGTACAAAAATTGTCTTTTTGAAATAAGGGAAGAAAAAGCATTAAATCTGTCCAATTCGAAACAAATTGGAGAATTGCGTAAAAAAGAAATCAATCAATTAGGGGAACATTTTAATATTTATTGGCAATAATTAGAATTTCTCCCATAACAAAGTGTACAATTATAATCCAATCTTTTGAAAACTTAACATAAAAATACTATGTATTTCATATATAATAATAAAAAATCTCGGGCCCTAAAAATCTTTTATAAAATAAAAACTTATTGGGGTCTCATGCGAGCGATGGGGCGACGACCCTGGATCCTTGATCTTTTCGTAGGGGGTGAATTAAAATCGCAAATCTCTTTAGAGGGAGTGGTCTTAATGGTATGTCTGCGCCTTTTGATGGTTGAGTTCTCGTCGATTTCATTATTAATTGAAGATTGTTGAGTGCCAACGTTATCATCGAACCGGATCAAATTAAAGGACGCAAATTTAAACACAGATGCAATGACATTCCATAGGTTAATCTTATTCTCCTTAGTCTCTGTTTGTTCATATTCTTCTTCATACTCTTCCTCCAAGTCTTGGGTAATGAGCTGTTCTTCCACTTCTGTTTTAACGGACATCACAGATACCCTGACTTGAGAACCCTGAAATGTTTTATAATTTTAGTTTTATGTGTTTTAGAAATAAATCAAGTTTGTTATTACAGAATAATTTCGTCTAGTTTTGTTCTCGGGAGTGTAGAAAATTTCATTGTCAGAATCATCACTTTGTTCTTGTTGTAAGCTTGGTTGATTCCTCTTTCTTGGGGTTCCATACACGAAGGGAATAGGCTCCTGTTTGACAATATAATCCTCTTCGCAAGTGGCAATGCATTTCAGTTCTGTTCCCAAGCAGAGATCCTCTTCAGACTTTCGACGAATTGCCATTGAAGTTCTCAAATCCAATGGCTGAGATGTTGGGCCTGAAATTAGTAAAGTGAAGGATTTCCATTAGATTTATATTAAAATTTTTTGTAAGAAAGCATTCGGAGTACCACTTGTATTTTTATAACATTATAGTGTTTTTATATTAAAATCTTAGATATTTAACCAAAATTTCATAGGATTACAGTGCGTTACTATGCGTTAATAGGAGTGGTAACATAATATGTTCCTCTCAGTAATATTGGCATATTGTGTTGTTTTATTCATTAGATTTGGTTAATATTTTCTCAAATTTAATATCTCTATTAAATCAAATTATATATGAAAAAATTACACATTGTTGCAGGTATTTAAATAATCATGTCATTGAATTCAACCATCAATATGAATATAAATTCTTACTTGCTGAAGAAATGGTAACTGGTGGGCTGGCAGTTAATAGGAATTTGATATCTCTTTTGAAGAAAGCCTGGTGAATATTTCTGGACACGGCCTGTCTAAGCGGAGTGGCATTTGACGATGCTCTGCCTTTAATTTTCTGAAAGGGTATTTTGAAATTCGTCTCTATTCTCGGTGCCATCGGAGTGATATTAAATCCTTGACCACTAGGACTGACCATGTCCGAAGTTTGGCAATAAATACTGGACACTTGTGAGGAGTTGTTCAGGAAATGGTTGTTGGCCTGTTGAATCATGCACATTAGCTCTTGGGTGGGCGTAGAGGTGGTTCTGATGAGCTTTGTGGAAGTGATCTTCGAGCTGTGGTTCGCTCCAATAATGGAGGCATTTCGCAACAGGGAATAACTGTCTATTCCTGCGCTATAACTCTGCTGCACCCACTTGAAATTCATTTTCGGGGTCACTGCTGTTTGAGTTTGGACTTCTCGGACACTTTTCACACTTTCGGATGTTGTTACTGGAACCAGTTCCATTTCAATATCCTTCTTGTCTGGAATTTTCTCTTGTTTAACTGTTTTACAGCACTGATTTTGAACTTTATCCAAGTCCTCTGGTGTATTTACGACAAAACCACACTTAGAACAGAATAATGGTAGATGCTTTTTGGTGAGATGGGCCGCATAAGTTTGGTCAGTTTCTTTTTTTATTATAATTTCAGGCATTACTTTTCCATCATGAGCGGAGATACATAGATTGCAATCGAACGAGACCGTTGAATGGGCAGACGTCTCGTGTTTTGCACGACACTTAGGGCAGCAGAATATCTTTTCGCAGAATGAACATATATTCTTGAATAATAAATAAATTACTTTTAAACTTATTTTATACTTATTTTTTATTAGGTTTAATACTTACTTCACGAGGCACTTTCATGTTACCAGTCAAACTACTAATAAAATAAAAATGAACGGTATTTTTAAAACCTGTTTCATCGTTCATATTTCGGATAATCAGTATTGGTCCTGCTGATCAATATAAAAGCATGGAATTAATACACTGATAAGAAAACAGGCTGTTTAAAACAGCAGTCAATGGTATAAATATATTTTGATGGATAATGTATATTTTTAAGTAGTGGGTTTTGATCAGAAGAATATCAGAGATTTAAGAGAAATAAAATCAACACAATTTTAACGTTTGATTAAAACTTATTTTTAAATTTTACATTAGTTTTGGGATACTAATTTATTAATAAACCGACAAGGATTTTTCTAATTCAAATAACTAATTATTATTGATATAATACTACATACAGTAAAAGCTCTTACACGCTTTCAATATTCGTATAAGAAAAAAATTGAGACCCAATCCTTTTTATTCGCGGATTTAATTAAAATGTGCAGTATGTTGTGACGAACACATCTCCAATGACAGTGATTACGGCTCCTACTCGGCATCTACTTCCTAGGTAAATTCTTCCCCGCTCTTCTTCAGGCTTTTTCGACTAGGAATTTGCTAAAATTGCATTTTCATTGCTTATTATTCAAAAGGAGTCTATTCTCAGCCGTAAATAAATTAACATCTAACTGTGTGCCGCACATTTAATTTATTCAAACACACATATAACTTTTAACTAAAAAGATTAAACCTTTTTTCCAAAACCAATTAAATTTTCCGATCGACGTGATGGAGAAAATCAAACATATGAATGATTTTTTGGTAACTCTTGAAAATATCATCTGCAATTTCATATTTACTGAATTTTCACGGTGGGAAATTCCCGCGAATTAGAAGTTTGTTTATTCATTAGTTATGATTATTATTAGGGATGTGAAAAAAGTACATAAAAATGATGATGAAAGCGTACACATGTGCAACATAGTGAGAATTTAGGTGGGTTAATCAAAATTACGCAATAATTGCTTATAGTTTTAGGAAATTTTTAGTAAAAAATCTCAGGTTGTGTGGTAGCATTAGTTTCATGGTATTTATTGAAATAAAGAGGATTAAAATAGTCGGTGACCAAATTGAGGGGCTCAGGAGCCCATTAAATTGTGCGGGAGAGCATTCAATTCATCACATTTCTTCACTTCCGTGGATTTTTAAAAATAAAACTATAAGGTTTTAACCGACCTCTTTCAAATGCCCACATAATTTGAATAAAATCGGTTTAATTATTTGTGATTCGCCCGAACATTGCATTGTTTAAAATAAAGCTCCAAAAATTTTAGTAAAAAAATGATTAGGAGTGGATCATCCTTACATTACCTTACAAAGGTAGACTAACGGTGTTTTTTGTACATATATTTTTCATAGCTTAAACGTAACACATTCGAAAAAGCTCTTTTTACTTTTTTGTTTAATATTAGGGGTGGCTCTTAACACTTAACGGTGTAAAAACTGAATGTTGGCCTACCCTGATAAGCATACAAAATCTCAATAAAATTGATCAAACTGTTTCGGAGGAGTATTGTTAAAAAAATTGTAAAAACGTCTATAGCCTATTAAAAGCTTAAACAGAAGGTTTTTGAAAAAATAAAATATATTAATGTAAAATAAACAACCCTTCACATGTTGGTTTGCAAAAATTTGGTGTCAAGTTTTTTCAATGCTTAATTTAATAAAAAAAAGTAGTTTTAATGGAAAAGTGATAAGGGTAGCTCACTTTTAAAACATAGGGGTGTGATTTTTTTTTTGATATTTGTGTAATATTGCTTTATCATAATCAATGGAAAAAACAATTTTTCAAACAAAAGTTTGTTTAAAAAATTTGAGGTTTGCTCACCCCAAAAATTTAGGAAATTTAAAAAATAAACAGTTACGTGTGCACCAACCAACTACATATGTATACAAAATTTCATAAATCGATACCGCCATTTAAGAGGAACTTGAGAGAATTTTATATATAAGATATTTTTACGGAACGTAAGCCTGGTGAATAAGCATTTAATGTAATTTCAATTATTATTTAAAAAAAAATCCAATGGAACGAGAAAACCGGGACGGACGGTGTGGATCAGGACACAAGAGAACTGGGAGTCCACAATTGAAGAGACGCGGCAGTGAATCGAGGGGACTGGAGGCGCGTAATTCTGGACACAAAAACCTGGACTGGTTTATAATGCCACTATCATTTTAAAAAACATTTAGAAATCTGTGTTAGTTTTTAAATTCCAATTTTTTTCTGTTGATATCGTTAATTTGAAATTAAAAACGACTTTGTAATGTTTTATAAATTATTTATTCTTATTGGAAATAACGTTAAAAATAAGAAAAATAAATAGTTACATGGTAATGAAATCCATAACAAACAACTTTTCTATCATGTTCGTACAAATTAGTTCCACATTTTGCTTGCCTAATCAATCGTTACACGAAGATAGAGAGATAGATAGAAGCTGTTCAGTTCTGTCTGACCCATTTTTGTAGCATAAAGAGTAGAGTTAATCAACATCTAATAAGAAATAAATACATTTCATTTACTTGGCTAGGGGTTTCTTTTTTCTTTTATCATCATAGGAAGGAAAACTCCTTACGAGGACGACGACAGGGACGAAGTGGAGGAGGGATGGCTAATCTGACCGGCCGAGTTACTGTTTATTTGCGAAAAGAAAATGTTTCGCAGAATGGCCGTTTTGGACATGTTTTTCGCTTCAGCGTTGGCAGTTGTCTGCTTCGAAGAGGTCGCCGCCACTTCCGGTTGCTCCTCTTTGGCTTGGTGTACCACCGTCGTCGAAGTGGAAGCCTTCTCCATTTCCAGGCGCACCTCCTCCGGTCCCTCCTCAATCTCTAAACTAACGTTCTCCGCGATAAAATTCGTTGAGCCTGAGTTACTTTCTAAGGACAGATTTCGGTTACACATTTTTGGAATCCTTTGCGATAAAATGCCCCTCTTCTGGTTCGACGACAAACTACTGGAATCCATCTCCTCCCGGTACGATCGCTCCGAACTGCGGAACGACCGACCACTTCCTAAACTTATTTTATCGACGCCATTGTCCTGAAAAAAAAAAAAATATATAATTGTTTTCAACTTAAAAGTTAAATAATCATATATTGGAGGGATTTATTCAAAATGAACAACAACTTAGTCACGTAATTTTAAAATAAATATTTGAAATGATTCTTTATTAAAATATTATCGAATTTATAAATAATTATTTTACATTCATATAATTAAATATGTAGTATTTTTTAAATGCATTTAATATTGTCCCAATGATAATTAAAAACTAATTTCAGAACATTAATACATATATTATTAATTCTACTCATCACATTTATACTAATTAATTTATTTTTTCGACGATTAACGTCGTAACTAAGGTGATTTTTTAAAAACTTCTTTTCCCACAGACGAAATTTGAGTACTATATCTTTTGGTTTCAAATCGAATTTGAATAAGAACCCTCTTACGCCAATGAAGAACTTTAATAATCAAATTTTCCAACTATCTCACCTGTTCCATTGGTGCGATGTACCAGACGTCAGACTCCTTTTTGCCGTCAATCACATAGCACACCGACTTGTCGAAGCGCACTCGTTCCGAGGCGCCATCTTCACTATCAGTCTGATGATGTTTGTAGCTTAAAATGGATCCAGCCAGAGCCTTTGTCGACGCTGTGTCGTTCAGGATCTGGCCCGACTTCTCACTGACACAGGTGACGGCCGACGCCGTTTCCGAGGTGCTGATATCAGCCTGGACCTCGAGCCGTTGTCCCGTGATGCTGCCCGCCAGAGCTGTTGTCGACTCCCGGTTGGAGACATTTGAATGGAAAGGGGGCGCGTGACCCGCCACTCCTCCCAAATGACTTCCACTGGCCACGCTCAGACTCACTTCACCAATACTAGTCGCTCCAATTCTAGAGACCGCATCAACGCTGGTCGCGTCCGCCTGGTTTCGACTCTGCTGGTACTCCTCCTCATCAAAGTCAAACTTGAAGCCATCACGAGTGGTCGAAACACCACATCCCGCCCGACACAACGACACCGGCACCACTCCATAAACGTAGAATAATAGGATGGGAACACCAATAGCAACGGCAAATGCAGCAAGGACTGGCGCCACCAAAACCTGAAACAGATAAGTAAAATTATTAACATGGAACATTTAAAATAACAATGTTAAAAATGTAGTTTGTGTAGGGTAAACTTGGGAGAGACACCATACATTTTAAAGAAAAAATAAGAGGTGTAATAAATTTGTTTGCTTTTAATTCTGAAGGTCAATTTAGATCACTTATTATCTTATCTATACATTTTGGCCTGGGATTGAAAAAAATGTAAAGAAAACTACCAGTTGGAAATTTGACTTGTCTTCCAAGAAGTCTGGGAGAGATGATGGTTGAGTTTACATGAATTACAATTTCTTTTAGTTCTTTTTTGTGAAGAATTTCTATTCCACAACTATTGCAATGGGTAAAGTACTTTATATTATACCATACACGACTCATGAAGCCATTTTTTTTTACCAAAAGAACATTTATTCCAATTAGCCTAGTTTTATATTCCGTGTTTTTTAGAATACGATTACCAAAATAAAATTGTTTCTCGATTCACTGACGTTTGACAACTTCTTTGTTACTAATATATTTCCTAAATAAAAATATTAAACTTCAACATCTGCTTACAATAGTATGATATTTCCAAAACAGGTGGGAGAGATACCATGCCTCTCAAATTATTATTAAAAATAGCAGCCATTGTAAAACGCTAAACAACGCATTGATAACAATTCAAATAACACATTAAAACAACAATTATTATGGTATTTTTAAACCACATAAACTCGAAAATATCAACATTAAAATTAAACAAAAAATATTAATTTCTAAATATCACGTTGAATTTATTCGAACAAGAACCGAAAAGACGCTGAGAACCTAACAAAAGCTTTTAAATACCAAAAAAATATACAGTTATTTCTTTCCCACCCCGAATTATAGGGAAGGGAACGTGGAATCTCTTCCCGCATATCGCCTCTCCCAAGTTTACCCTACTTAAAATTGTTATTATGGTATAAATATTTCTTCTGCAAAGATGTTTTTATTGCACAAATGAAACGACATGACTGTTACCGGGCGTCAAGTATTGGGAAAGTGCAAAAGGAATCAATTCCAATCCGAATTTACAAATTTATATAATGAGCCAAAACAATTAAAATTTATGTTTGTTTTTCTTCGAGGCTTTGAAGTAGCTCCAACATTTAAATAAACGATTCAATTTCTTTAAAACATTAGTTCTTTTTCTTTATTATTAAAGTTATCATTTCGTCAAAAAGATCAAATTCATAAGTTAGTTCCGTAATTATTAGTCTAAATTATGTTAATTACTTGTATAATGAATTGAATTAGGAGAGGATATTAAAAAATTCAATATCTTGAAGACAGGAGAAGGCAAAGAAGAAGGAAACTAAATTTGTAGATTTTAGATAATTCAATATAGTGTTATCTTTTATATTTCAAATACCAAATTCATTATCATAATTTTATAGTAGGGGAAATATGTACAAAATAGCATAGGGGGTGTTTCTGGATTTTGGCTGTTTCTAGCTCGCATCTGACTCAGCCATCATGTGACCCAAATGGCGTTGGCTATCCTGTCAATATTTTGTCTATAGATAGCCAAAATGCCCAGAAATTATAAGAACTCAACTCATCGTCAGTCCTGGAGGCAAGACAATATCGAAGCCAAAATTTTTCTAAAACTTCTCATTATAATGAAGAGAAATGTTCACGTTTATACTCTAAAGACCTTTATTCGAGATCTAGACCCGAAAGAGGATGGTAAATTGTTGGCATTGGGTTTACAATTCTTGAACATACGTTACTAGACGAACACAGAGTTATGTTTACGAAATTATGCCAATAATTACAACGAATTTACAGGTATTTTGTCCATACGGTTTTAAAAACCGATTTTCGCCGACTTGTGTTTAAAGCTGTTTAATTTTGTTTCTGCTCATTTTTTGCAACAATTGGATATCTATTTTAATAAATAGATAATCAACCATGATTACTGTATAATATGGCGTTGTTGTATGCTACCCATAAAGAATTATGATCCAAAAACAAAACACCATGCCATTTTGTACATACTTCCCCTATATGTTTGAAGTTTGTTAGTCAGATAAATATTTCCCATAAAATCAAATTCAGGGTGACAAATTTTATGACAATTCATTTATTAAACTGAACCCAACAAATTAGTATAATCAATTGCTGCAAATGGAAAATTAATATTAGGACATGTTGATAAATGATTGTAATTTCCAATAAATAATCATTTTAATATGAAAAATGTTCCATCTCTATATAAAACAGTTCTAGTATAACAAAAGTAATTGAAAATTATAAAAGTTCCTTATGAGAGGAAACTACAAAGAAAAAGTTTTTACTATAAAAAAATAAAAACAAAATGATTAAACTTTCCGAGTAAATAGCATTTCGTAAAAAGTTTTCCAGTTTGTTAAAATAAAGTTGATTGCCACGCTCGACAAAGTTTATTCACTTAATTGAGAGAGCTATAAACAATATTATGCTTATGACTTTAGATAATGTGGGTAAATAAAATATTTCCATTAAATTTTGATAAGAACAGGAACGTGTAGAACATTTTTAAAACCAATTTGAATACTTGTCTATTTAACTTTACTAATTTAAGCCTCTATAACAATTTTCGATTACAAACATTTAGATTTATCGATAAAGATAACTAATTGGGGGGCAATTCAATCAGGACATTAATTGGATAATTAGGGGAAACACTGCCGCGACGGTATGTATCAGGAAGAAGTTTGCGATGAGTAATAGTGGACGAGAGTGGTGTGTTGTTTTGAGGAACATGCGCACAATTATTACCAACAGATTCTCTCATTTCCAATGTCCTTTATTATATATGGATAGTGTATAAGCCAAAGCTCTGTGCCAACAAAGCCAATGAAAGGGAAACCGAGTTTAAAAAGTCTCCCAAAATTGCTCATCACCCTTGAATTCGAACCAAAGGAAATCTGAGATTATTTCCAGGAAAGCGATCCAGACAATAATAAGGAAAGATTCAGCCGGCATTTTCCGATAACAACAAGAAATCCGTTTTCTTGGAGTGATTGTACTCCACAGTCCCCCCATTTCCCACCTCGGTGGTTGCACTCTCCCATCGCATTCTCTCTTCTCGTCATCTGTGTCGCGCGCCTTCTGCTGTTCTGTATTGTGCTGTCTGGCAATCTCTCTCGTGATTCCATGGACAAAGTTTTACACTTGGCACACACTGTGTAGGGATTCCGAGAGAAAATGACAGAAATGTTTTAGTGGTCATATCGTATAGTTCCAGACACTTTTCCGAGTCAATGTTCAGGGAGTGGATTGTGCAAAGGTGTGACTCAAACGGTCTCGCTTTTATTTTATTATTCAGTGCAGTGGTTCCGATTTTTTCTCATTTCCTTCAAATTTGGTTTTTTTTGGTGTGTGATTTGCCAGTCAATTCAGCAAAATACACATACGACGATAAAGCAATAAAGGAATAATAACCATCATATGACATAATCGGAGAGATAAATATAAGTGCCCCATCCTCGTCATCATCCATATCAAGTGCCATCAATCTTTAAGTGTTTCTTTGATTGGAGCGAAATACGATTGTCGATTTGTGTGTAGAGTAGACGGGTGAGCAGCACACTTCTCCTTTCCTCTGCAAAAGACCAACCAAATTGGTCGGAAGGTAACAAAAAACGATAGCGCCTAAACAGTTGACTCATAAAGTCATCTTTCTTTCCCCTTTTCCACCCCCTCGCAAAGTCTCTGACGGAAGTTCAGGCAGTCATTAAACGGCAATAAAACGAGAGGGCAGACAAACACCAAGACCACGTCTAGACGGAAAGATGTAATTTTTATTGCAAAATTCAATTTCGTCGTCCAGTGTTGGCATTTAAATTTCTTTTAAACCACAATTAGCCACTTTCGATTACGCATTGTACACTTGAACTAATCAATGAACTTCAACCGATGCATTTGAATGCACATTGACGGTTCCAGTGCCGTGAGCACCCAACAGTCAGGGTCGGAATCGCACTAATTTCCCGCACAGACAATGGAAATGAATCTGAAAATCGATTACTTTGCCATAATTAACATTGTTGTCTAAAATTAGCTGAACCATCAAATTGTGTCTCTTGCTGCAAATCCATCAAATCTGTTATTAATTTCTGTCCTCATCCAATATTGATCTTTTATTGTCAACATCAATCTGGAATCGTCTCTCGGTGATGCTCGTGAAACACACCCTTTTCCTCATACCGACGACTACAAGTCTCATTCCCCGTATTCCCATTCAACAAACAGAACACCACCCAACCCAGAATCCATCCGACTGAGAAAAATCCGCTTCAAATTGCCCAAATTCTGGCAAAGTGTATAAAATAATAAATAATTGAACCGTCACTTCCAGTTGAATATTGCATCGAAACTGTGTGAACTGGCGCCAGTCCAGAGTTTTCAAGTGACCGAGAAATGAGTGACACAGAAGAGGCTTCCAGCAGCTCGGATAGTAGCTGGCCTGTTAACGAGGACTGGCTGATTGGAATCATAAAAAAATATCACGAAACTACTGCCAAAATTAAAATTACGGTAAGCGAAAATCCCTTAATTAAATAAGGACATTGCGATTTCATTTGTTAAAAAAAGAGAAAACGAGTAAAAATTGGGGACATTGAAATATTTTCAATATATTTTAATCTAAAAGTCTTCCTAGTCAAACATTATCAAACCCCTATTGTTTCATATCAAACACTCCAATTGAAAATTATTTACTTTCAGGACTTTAAAGTGAAACCCGGATCGCATGATGGGGTTAGCAATTTAAGTGACATTTTGGGCGTGTTTGTGGAGTACGATGTGGTCGGAGAGAAGAATGACACCTCTAAATTGGAAATAATTATCAAACTTTTACCGCACGACCCTTTTAGTCGGTTCTTTGTGACTGAAGCGCAGTTTGATCTGAGGGAAATTCAGTTCTACACCAAAGTCCTCCCCGACCTGCTCAGTTACCAAGAGCGTGTCCTTGGGGGCCTCCCGCCACAAAGTTTATACGTATCTGTGCCAAAATGCTTACACTCCCACTACGTGTCTGGCAAGTATCGAGTCTCCGACGGACACGAGCATCAGCATGAAGAGGACTTGATTGGAACACCTGAGCCCCCGGAGAGTATCTTAGTACTACAGGATATGCGCCCCTTTGGCTACAAGTCGGCCCACTTTATCAAAGGACTTACGCTTCAGGAGGCCGAAGCCGCCATCAAAGCCATCGCCAATGTGCACGCCTTGTCTTTGACGATGAAAACCAAGGAGAAAATCGACTTGAACGAAAAATATCCATTCCTTTTCCAAACTTCCAAAGCCACTGACAGCTACCAGCAGCTGGTCGAACAGGGATTACCTCAACTGAATAATTTCCTTCGATCCAAGACAGGATTCGAGAAAATCATTGAAATTTTAACCAGTTTCCGAACAAAAACCCGAACTTTAATCGAGAGTCTTCTTCAGCCGGAAGAACCAATGGGACTACTCACTCACACCGACTTTTGGTGCAACAATCTCCTCTTTAACGATAAAAAATTAGCTTCTGGAGATGCCAAAGACAGCTGCATTATTCTAGATTGGCAAATGATTTGCTACAGTCGACCAACTAATGACATCGCTTTATTAAATGTCTCTTCCCTGTCCTCGGATATTCGGCGCAATCACACCCAGAAACTCCTCGACTTGTATTACGAACAAATGAAACACAACTGCCAGACTCTGGGATTAGACATTGAATCTGAGCTTGGATTTAGTCGGGATAAATTACAAGAGGATTATAGGTGAGTTTCTAAATATTTAATTTCTAATGAAAAACGGAAAACAATTCCTAATTAAATTTTAAGGCCAAAGATAATACTGGAATTTCCTATTTCGTTTTTTATAAAATGTATCTGATATCATATAATCATTTTTTCTGTTTAAATATCACTAATTTTCTGGAATTCTAACATTTATAAACAAGAGCTTCCAACTAATTTGGTTAAAGTACTAGATAGATACTATGATTCTGAAAAATTTACATTATCACATAATCCGATTAAATTGAATCTAATAATTCTCTCTTTTATTGCACAGGAAATCTCAATTACTGGCCTTGCTACTTTGTATCGGATCTGTGGATGTGGCAATCGGGAATAATGATGCTGAGCAGAGATTATTGGACGTACTTCAGGACTTTTACGACGATGGAACATTACTAATCAATAATGAATAGGCGAACAATTAACCAGATTGTTACCAATCGCAACTAGTCCAGTAGCAAAGAAATTGAATCGTTAAAGCCAAAAACACACACAAAACAGACAAAAAAAATTAATTCATGTCAACATTTATTTATTTCATTAATCACATAGAAATACTCTTGTTTTAGAATACTATATTTTGATAATAAAAAAATTCTGTCTGTAATTCAAATCAAAAGCCAAATAATAATAATAATAATAGTTACAACAGTTTGTAAAAAATTGCAAGGGATATAACAGATCAAAATAATACTTTAGTTTACAACTCAGCTATTGTAAGAAATATTCTATCTCGCCACCAATAAAAATATCTAAAATAATATTGAAATCTTTCTCAATAACAGTTTTTGGGGATTGCAACAAAAAAAACAAAAGGATATTGTTCCTCTGTCTCTCCTTGGGGGGAAGATCTGTGTGTTTGTGTTTTGTGTGCATGGATATATGGATTTGTGTCTTTGTGTTTATGTGCTCTCGGCTTTGAGTTATATTTTACTGGTTTTGAGACTCAGAAATTCAAACAGCAATGAAAACAAATTATAACTCACCGATGCCATAACACCACTAAGCACAGCACAATTCCGCTTGTGTTTTCCGACCACCTTGTACCGGGTGTGGATCTTGCGGCCCACCCACACTGGTATACCTGAAATTCAACAGAAAAACAAATACAGTTAATTTATGTTTACAAACCATCAGGAATTTAAGACAAGGTAAATTCCTTAAAATCTTAATAATTAAATTTCAACAAATATAAAAATATACAAAAAACTGGCATTAATCCGAATACCAACTTTAAATTTAGAAATTTAATTATAGATTTACATATAATTAAATGAATCATCAATTTGAACACAACAATGACATGAATATTTAAATATTCTTATCACATCGGATTACAAATCAAGGTTTTTAAGATCGTGATAGGGTTAAATTAGAATATTAGAATTAAAGGCGAAAGTGAATTTGTAGAATATTTTAAAACCTTAATATTTATTATACAATTCTGTTGAAAAGAGTTTACATTTTAATAGCCAATGCTTCCTCTAGAAATTGTTTTATAATCGTAGAAAGTTGAATAAAGTATAATTCAATACCCGCAGACAATTACAAATCGTGTAAATACACGAAATTAGTACTTTGTACCAAAATTCAACTACTAAAATTTATTAATTTTGATCGTAGTAGCTTAGTATGGAAAATTTATTTTGACGTTTTTCATGTCTTTATAATAAAGTAGACTATGATTTATTAATCAATTTAAAAATTTTCACATTAAATGACAAAAAGTGATTTTCTTCTTAAATGTTGATTATGGCTTTTAAATGTGGTTTAAATTATGAGTTTTCTAGAAGTCTACTTGAGTTTAATTATGGTTCATTTTCCTACACGTTGTTTAAATAACTATAATAGTATTTAATACTATTTAGTTTAAAATGTTTGAATAGGTTTAAAAATAAAACTATAAAAGTACGGATGTAAAAAAAATAACCTAAGCAGTGAGCATTAACATATTCATTAGTTTAGAACAATGGTAAACGTGACAACAAACTTTAAAATTACAGTACAAATTGTATTGCCCCCGTAATAATGTTCAAACGCGTTGTTGAACACATGGTCTAAATTTAAATTAAACGATTCATTTAAATAATTAACTAGCTTTACGCTTCTACACGTGCGTCTAACACTTTTCTTATTACCGTGATAATTATGGAGATTTGTGTAAGTAAGTGTAATTATCGCTTCAGTCATTATAGTTTATAAAAAATATTAAGATATTTAAATTTATTTATTTTTTATTTAAATTTAATGCTATTATTCAGTTGACCCAATTGTAATAAAAATTAAATAAAATACAAAATTAACTTTCTTCTGCGTCATTGCATTTCAACCAATTAATCTGAAGCACATCTCATTAACTACGTATCAATTCCCAGACCACGGACAACTGCGTGTCAATATCCATAATGGAAATAGTATTTTCGTAGTGGCACGTTGTCGAAATAAAATAAATGGCTCAAAATAGAAACTAATTAGACAAAATAATGCGGATTGGAATTGAATACTAATTACAAAATTGCAACACTTTTATAGTATTTTAATTGCGCAATTTAAACTCCGATTTCTATGGCGCGAATTTTAAAGACATAAATTTACTGGAAAAGTCAAAAGATCTTATCACGAGGGCACAACATAAATACTTACCGATTATCATTGCCGGCACCGCGATGCCCGCGACCAGGGCAATTCCAACTGGGGCTCCGACCAAAGTTCCGAGCTGCCACAACAGTTTCTTTTTCCTTGACCATGGCTTCTTGCCCCAGAAAGTGCATCCAGAGGGGCTGAAATCGATTTTTTTCAAAAACAAACAATGAATTTTAATGCGGAACTCTACAGCAAAAAATTGAACACGCCAATTTGATTTGAACTTGGATTGAAAGCGATTTGCATCTTGAGGTCAGCTGCATCAACCCGCAATTATGCAATGATTATTATTGTATATGCAATTTCGAATTGAAAGTGGGCACTTTTAAATCAAGTTAGATGATAGACCTATCTAAACAAATATTTAATACGGAAACGGTCAGTAAATATAATTGAAATGATTTCATAATTGTTTTGTTCATTGAATTTCTAAATTAAATCACAGATATTGGTAGAATGTTAATAGTTATATATACAACTAGGTCGATAAGATGAGAGATAAGACATTATGGAATGATAGGGTTTTAAATCACGAGTATAACGAGTCTTTCAAAAGGCATACTACTTATCGGCCGTGACGTAAACAAGATTTTAACATTTAATAAAATAACCGAAACGTCTAACTAAATCATCATTTTTTTCAAATTTCGATTGTTTGTGTGAGATATCTCACAAGACTTGTGTAATATTATCGGTTAAATAAAATGTTTAATTTTAAACCGTCGGTTAGTATAGTTCAGATACTGTTGAAAACTGACTTTAGATGAATTTGATAAATTTGCTATTTGATGACCTTCATAATTTAATAATAAAAAAGTGCATGGTTTTAAAAACGTCAGTGACAGAACAAATTTTAGTGACATAAAAAAGTATCCCCATGAAGAAGAAACGACAAATTTTTGGTTAGAATTTGATTTATACTTTTACACAAATCAATAGTTTAAAATTAAAATTTTATAAATAAATCTGATAACTGTTAATATTTTATTGAGGACACATCTTCAGCTTCCTGTCAAATGACCTTTTAAGTTGACCTTTTTTGTAAAGAAACGTTCGGTGATGGAAGCAAGTTGGTTACTAAGATTGATTTTGAATTGGACAATGCTATTTATATAAAATTTCTGGTCAGAAACACATTGGAAATTAGTTTATGAAAAGAATAAAAGATAAAATGGAGTTTTGACTGATTTGTATGAAATTTGGCCATGTTTCTTCTCCGTGTTGATGTAGTATCTTTTTCATGCAACAAAAATGCATAAAGGGATTTTAATAAATTACAGAGAAAACAAAAAAAAATATTATAATTTGTCTAGTAATAATTAGGCACCGTACCGAAAGTGAATTTTACTTCTAAATGTCAAATTTGGATCAACAATGTTGTTAGAGTAAATAGTAAAAGACGTTTAAAACAAATTTTAAAAGCGGCTAGGGAATTTTAATAAAAAAATTTAAATTTCATTAGTATTTAAAGTAAAAATATTTAATTTATCTACATTGGTAATTATAATGGAATGAAACAAATAGTTAAATAGTCCCAAACTTTCTTCTGCTTGCATTCCTTAAAAGACTGTTCATCAATCCAATCCAAATACTATAACACTGTATTGTATTTTTTGTAAAACCGGCCTTACCTAAGATAGTGAAGGTCGCTAATTTCCTTCATGCACAGCCAACAAAACTCTGACCCGCACACGGCGCACACCATATGGTTGCAGGAGCCGTCGTTCATCTTAACGATCAGCACCTGACACCGGGGACACGGCTTGATGTCGTCCCTGTGTTGCGAGTCCTGGCTGATGCTGCCGGAGGGCGCTCGGGTGGGGCTTTGGCGAGAAGCACGCGCTGCATCGCATGTTTGATCCGGATGCCACTCCGCTTTGCAATGGTAGCAGAAATTGACGTCACAGCCAGGTCTTTCACACTTAATCCGGGGGCAGGAGGCGCATCCCGAGGCGATCACAGCGTAGCCACAGTCGGGAGCGGGACACCACCGCGAATCTGGGTCACTGAGCAGCACTCGGCGCACCATAAAGTCCTCGTACTTGGTCATGATTAGCGGGTGGCTCTTCAACAAACTCTGAATATCACTCGGGTGCATCGATTCCGAACATTGGGGACATGCTGCAATAAAAATAAAACAAATTCTTGTGTTTAATATCAAGCTCTTTGGAACAAACATGGTTTCTAATTAGGAGAATTGAAATTGAATTTTATATATGATATTAACAAGCTTTAGAGTACTTTATTTTCATGTCGATTTTACTTCCCACAAGTTTCCTTGTTATTATTTTAGATGCTTTTTCGAAATAGTTTGAATCTGTGTTTAAAATTGTATTTAATTATGGATTGCATATAAAACATTAATATCATTATAGTTATTTAAACAACGTGTAGGAAAAATGAACCATAATTAAACTCGAGTAGAGTTCTAGAAAACGAGTGAAATGATTTTTTTAATAGATACGATTGTTTAATTATGTGTTTTTCCAACCAGTTTTTTTACAAGATTTTATACAATTCGCATATTTATTATATACATTGTATAACTGATATGCCCGTGATAGCACTCATCATTTAAATCACATTTAAAAGCCATAAACAACATTTAAGAAGAACTTTACTTGTTGTCATTTAATGTGAAAAAATTTAAATTGGTTATATGATTTAATAACCAATTTAAATTTTTTCACATTAACTACTTTATTATAGTTCATATCTCTAAACGTCAAAATATATTTTCCTTCTACGCTACTACGATTAAAAATTGTAATTTTTAGTAGTTGAATTTTGGTACAAAGTACTAATTTTGTGTATTTACACGATTTATAATTGTCTGCGGGTATTGAATTATACTTTTTTCAACACTGTACGATTATAAAACAATTTCTAGAGGAAGCATTGGCTACTAAAATGTAAACATTTTTAAACAGAATTGTATAAAATTTATTTTAGACATATATGTTCATAAATATAAATGTCAAATATTTTACAAATTATTTATATAAAACAACACTAAAACTTTACTTATAAATATTTCATTACATAGCTAATTATATTATTAAATAATTATCTTTTTAAGAATTCGACAAAAGTAATTTAATAATTCAAAGTTATCTTCGATAACTTTATAAAAGTCCTCTTCTATTATTTAATAAAATACCTAACTCTAATTCTGTAAACAATTTCCAGAATTCCTAACTCTTTTGGGCTTTTCTCAATTTGTCTTTTCTGGTACTGTATTTTTTCTGTAGTAAAATTGACCTTTAGCCTGCCCTCGTATTGAATAATCTTTCGTACATTTTTCTCAAATAATTTCTTTCATTACCAAAAATTTATCCATCGGATCTTCGCCTGTGACTGCATTCATAAAAAATAATGATGTTTTACTCAATAGTCTATATAAAGCTGTAGGATTAATATTGTTGTTAAATTTAAATGCATAGTGTTCTTATTCGTATTTTTACTATTAGAACTTTTTAAAATATCTCTTACAGTTTTGACTTCTACCGGTATGTCTATGGTTAATATACCTCCCATATAATTACTACTACTATAATAAATTTAAAGTGCTTTTGTAATGTAAAACATTATTATCAAATAAATATGCTTTTAAATACTAAAATAATGATTAGCGGTTTTAGCTATGTACATTAAAATGTTTTGTATTAAACCAAATGAATTTAGTAACAAGAAAAATAGAAGTCGTTGAAAAAATTTATATTGTAGACGTTAATTAATAAATAAATCCCATGGCGTAGAATATAAAAAATGAAATTACAGAAACAGAATAATTAATTCAGTAAATAAAAGTAAATTTCACAATGAAGATTATTCTAGGCGCCATTAATTTAATATGAAATTGAAACCGCAATAAGATGAAATTTCTATTTGCGATTAATTTATGGTTAATTATTTTCAGTTCATATATATACATAAATGAAAATAACTCTACATTGTCGCAAATGACGTATATTACGGAATGATAAGTATCTAATTACTTACCTATATCAGTTCTTGATTCTGTAATCTCGATATTGAGATAACTTTCCAAACATTTCCGGCAGGCGACATGCTTGCAGATCAACAGGGAATACAAATCTTCTGGCGAAGCGGTGTTGTAACAGAGCGGACATTCGTTGGACGACGAAGCCAGTTTGGAGGCACTGGCCACCTTAGATAGACCGTCCGGACAGGGGGATGGGGGAGGTCGATATCCAGTTGCATCTGATGAATTCTAAAATACATTTTTGCACGTGATTAGCATTTTGATGGCGAATTACTTAATAATAATTAAAATTAACATTATTTCTGAGCAAGCAAGCAAACAAGCTTATTGAAAGGGAGATTTATTCAAGAATTACAGCAATGAATATTTAAAGCAAAATAAATAAAAAAGGTATTACTTATTATTCACAATGTAAATTTGATATGATTTTGAAATTGAAATTAGCAGTTATATTATTATATTATAAGATATTCGACAGTTATTTGTATAAAATAGAAAACGATTTTATTATTGAACTATCAAAGACGATTAATGAATCGTCAAATTACAATATTTATTGAACATATAATTAAAACCAGCCGACACAAAAATGAGCACAAAGAAAATATTTACCCAACAAATTTATTCCAATGTCAAACTCTTCGTACTTTGCATATTTATAAATAATTAACCAATGTTTGTAAATAAAAGAATAATACAAAAAAGAAGGTGGAAATAGGGTGATTTGTAATGGAATTAAATGGTTGGTTGTTAACAGTGCCTTGTCAGCGAGTGATTCATCTTTTATAAATAATCAATTTTAATAAAAGTCTCTGTGACTTGCGGGTTAATTTAATTGAGGAGACAACCTTCGCGAAATATGCATGGAAATGGCGAAAATACACACCTTATTACTAATGCCTCCATGAGATATTGTCGTGGATGAATGGTGATGGCTGCCCGTTGTCGAATTACTGCTCGAGTTGGCCTTACTGTTCGCGGTGGTGTTATTGGAAGCGGCTGCCGAGGCGCCGTTTGTGCTCGAATTAATACTGTTGCCCAGGGCGGAGCCCCGTTCTACATCGCACAACCGCTGGCCCAGGGGCGGACTCCCCCTGGCCGCTCTCGCCCCCTGCAGCAACAGCCTTCTTATGGAAAAGTCCGGAAAATTGAACGCATTTCTGCTGGTCCGGCGCATCTTGATTTAATTTATTTATATTTAAACTAACACTATCAGCTATATTTAGTCTTTTCTTAGGCGCTACACACTAACTGTTTACGATGAGATTACTTCTTTTTGTTATTCATTTTCCTTGTCCATTTTCAGTTCCTCTTAAAATCACCGCAAAAAGTTGATTATTAATATTTTGGCATATGGAGTTCATCCTTCTTCTACAGGTAATCAGTTTTCTTTTCCAGTTAATTACAATTATAATACATTACATTGACTAGATTACGTCCTAATTTGCATTATCTGAAATGAGAAGAAAAACACATTATTAAACAACAGTTTAATTTGCTAGAAAATACTCTTCAAGGGTACTTTATGTTTCTAAATGTGTCAATATTATTTCGATTTATTTTAAGATAACATATTGACTCATAAGACTGATGATTTTCAGAATAGTTTATGTATTTAAGTCTGTTTGTATGAATTGTTTAATGATTCATGATCATCATGCTCTTTTTCAAACAAATGATGAAATACTAACAGGTTATTAATTAATATTAAGCTTAAGAATTAACAATAAGCCTCAATGAATTCGATAACCAAATACAGATTATTTGATATATTTCTCTAATTTCTTGTTCAGCAACAAGTGTTTTCTATTTGTGTTCTCATTTGTGAAATTCTTGAAATATTATTTACGCATATATTGACTTTATATTAAAAGTTTACTTCTCGTGTGCTCTTGATCTCAAAATTGTGTAAAACCACTTTAACAGTTCTTAACCAAATCCACTACACAAACAATTCAATAAACTGTAGTGTGTGCTTTTAATTGATTTCTCGAGGGTATCAACAACAAGCACTTTTCGACAAGCCACTACTATAAAGATTCCAATCACGGCTAATCAATTATCAGTTGGATTACATTTAAATTTCGCACTGCACTCGCCACCAATAAGCACTTTCTGGCCATAAACGTTGTTGTTTATTGCGAAAAAATAGCGTCAAGGTCTGGCCACACTACTAATCTCTACACCTGATCCACTGGTATTATAGTAAACGAGTGCCATCCGAGTGGCAAGTCAACGTTTTGCGTTACGAAAGACACTTGAATAAACCGCTGGCTGCTACTAATACTGAATGCTGCTGCTGGCAAGAGACAGCTCTCTCGCCTCGTCGTCGCAGGAAATGTGTGTACTGCAGCAAAGACAACAGAACATTCTCCACGAGTCATAATACATCTTTGTCCCATCCCAGTGAAATCATCGGCAAAATTATTAATGTACCGCTAATTTAATTTAGTCATCCAAATACACACTCACGACATTCACCATGCCATTATTCACGTGCGCCTGCAGCCCCAATCGGTCGCAGTCTCAGACTCTCCTCCTCTTCATGATACTCAGTGTGGTTCTATAATTAGAGGCGAGTCTTAATAGAGACACACAAACGCACCAATATCAATCACTCAATCTGTGGGTTCATCTGCTTGTAACTTTGCTATTAATCCTCCAAAATGAAACAAACATCGCAATTTTCGATCCAACAATTTATATCCAATTGTTGCAGATTAATATCCCTTATTCACTGTTATTGACCAGTCGTCTGGCCTTATCTACACTCCGTATTGACAGCCCAACAAATATTGTTCTATACTCGTCGCTTGCAAGTCGCTGCAAAAATGATCAATTCGTGCCAATCGGCCAATAAATTTTCATTGCTCGGAAATTTCAGTACCGACTAATAACAAACGATTTCTAATTATTTTGTGTTTACAATATTATCTCATGACCATTTAGTCAATACCGAGTTCTGGTTTTACTTAGTAAAAGGCCAATAAAAAGGGCCATCGTAACAAATCAGGTTACCAAAATTGTTGCACAATTTATTCCAAATATGAGTCACCAATTTAGTCCAATTTGTTTATTGGAGTCTTGAGTGCTAAATTGCTTTCTACAAAACAGTATAAACGTTACAATTAATTTAATAATCTTGAACTTGTTAGTTGCGACCCCATATTTATTTTTAGATTATTGATATAAATTATCAAGCCAATTTAATCTATTTCCATAATGCAAAATAGAAATGCCTTTAATATGCGTCTATTTTATCAGTTTTTGTGCCAAATGTTTGCGAAAGGTATTAATATTTGCATGGCCCTGATAATTTTCCCTGTCCTCATGGTAAATATCATTAAGGATACCTATTTATAGAAAGTTCTTGAGTAAAAAATACAAACTCGTTAATTTGCAATAAAATTAAATTTAAAATAATATAAGAACATTTTAAAATTCTCTATTTGGACTATTCATAAAAGGATTTATGGAATTTTCTCGTCTATAACAATAAAAAATAAAATTGTGTAATAAATGTTTGAATAATAAAATAAATTGTATCCAAATTTATGACGCAGTCTGGTTAAATTCCGTAATGTTTCATTGTCCACACACACAGACCAAATTAATGTTTGCGTAATTGCAACAATTAAATATGAAATGTCATAAACGGTTGTGCAAAAATTTAATCAGTCCTTGTAAGTTAATGGCCGTATGGTCCAATTTAGAACACAAACAAACCAATTTTGTTGGACAAGCGGAACTGTTTTGCTAATGATCATTTTGAAAAGTTTCTGTTTATTTTAGCCGTTGTCAATTTGAATGATAACTTATCGAGAATGTAATTTCCTCTGGAATTCATTGTCGATAACAGAACCGAGAAATCACGTACCACGAGTCTGATAATAAACTGAACTTACTAGTAGTCTGGCAAAATGTCTAAACAAGATTAACCTCATTGCTGTCCGAAATGTGTCCATCAATATTCTCCAATATTTTAACAAACGAAACATTGTTTAGCGCTTTATTTTAGTTGCAGCAAAATACGAATGTTTAGGAATATGTTAAGGCGCCAGTTATTTCTGATCTCTACCAGTTTAGTAGGTGTTCCACAAGAAGGCCAACTGGAGAGTATTGTTCAGTTTTTTTCTTTAATTTTTTTTTCTAACGAAATATTCAAGATTCGCACGAAATGGAATGATCGGTTGTGAAAAGCGCAAAACAAACTTGAATATCGATATGGCCTATCCTCGACCAAAGCTCTACCGGAACGTAGTTCCAACTTGATAACAGACAATGGTTTTATCATTAATTCACTTTTTATAGCTGATATAACAGTTCAAACTCACTTTCCTAATTGATTTTAGGGTCTTCTACTGCTTCTTCGACCTGCACTGGTTGCAAATAATCACGTGTAATAGGAGGAGAATTTCGCACTGTAACACAATGCTAAGACTGGAAACTGGAAATAGCTTTACCGAGACGCTGTCTATTCGGAAATAGGCAAATTGCATGCGAATAATTATAATGGAAGCTTGTCGTCTATAATTAGATACGAAATATAATATTGCGAATTCACAGCCGGTTTCTTGCCAAACAACACTGACCTCTTATCCGCTAAACAATTCACTCTAGTAGCTCTGCGACTTCACAATGCCGAGACAATCTTTGACAGAATGAAAACGGGATTTACAACCAGCATTTTAACATGATTTATTAATAAGATGTTAAATTAGACAAAAAATGATTTAATTGTAGATAATTATGTTTAATTCGGGTCAATCAAATTAAAATTCGTGTAATCAGAATAGTTAACAATCTACTTTTAATAAATATTAATGACGAAATCACAATTTCATGTCGCTGATCAAACTAAATGTAAATTAAATAATTTAAATATTATATTTATTCATAGGCAAATTTTTGAAATTTGAATTTTACAACATTTTGAAATATCACCATGACTCGTTAAGTTGTTTAGTTTGTTTTTGCTCGATGAAATTGGGAAATGATTAGTAATCATCTCTATTAATAGCATGATTAACAATGAAAATGAAAAATTATCAATTTTTGAAAGTGAAAAAGAAAGAATAAAACAGTTGTTGAAAATAGTTATTAACAAAACTAGGTCGATAAGATAAGGCAATATTAAACACTAGGGTTTTTTTTAAACTAACGAGCATAGCGAGTGTTTTAAAGAAGGTCATTGTTATAAATAATACTTATCACCGTGATTTATATACAATTTTATGCATTTTTAAATAAATTAACACAAAAATTTGAACAAAATAATTAATTTAAAGTTTAGTTTCTGTTATTGGTACGAGCGATTCTTTACCTTTAAAATCCCGATTGCAAAGGAACCAAATTCCAATTGTAATGAAAAAAGATGTAGTGCTTTAAAGAATTCTTTTTAGTAATATTGATATAAAAACAAATGTAGTGCCATAACATCAANCAAAATAATTAATTTAAAGTTTAGTTTCTGTTATTGGTACGAGCGATTCTTTACCTTTAAAATCCCGATTGCAAAGGAACCAAATTCCAATTGTAATGAAAAAAGATGTAGTGCTTTAAAGAATTCTTTTTAGTAATATTGATATAAAAACAAATGTAGTGCCATAACATCAATTTTATACAACAAAAATGCATCAAATTAATTTATGTACCTATAACAATATTTTGTTTTACATAGTTTACTCGTTTGTTATAATTTTAAAATAAATCTCTCTAAAATCAATGATCATAATCATAAAGATAAAATTGCCAATGTAACGATTCCCTGGTTGTAACATCAAGCTCATTTTACACAACTGACTGCTCTCCATTAAAATATGAAAAATTGAATTTTCTTTCATTTGGTAATAAATTTTTTAATTTTTAATTACAATAATTCACATCATTTATAATAGGAAAATGAAACTATGCCATCCAGATATAGATCATTGGACCTTGTACGCATATTTGATTCATAACCGAGTTGGTTATGAATTCATTTATAATACGCATATCAAAAAAATTTACCTAAATTCAAGAGATTTTTAGCGTGCACGCATTTTCGATTAAATCATGTGAAAAATTCCATCATTTTCAGACAATTTATATTAATTCGTTTGAACCTGTGAAATTGTGGAGCAAGTGTGGTGTGGGTCCCGTGAAACAAAAGTTGAGAAATGGATGAACAATTGGCCGGAAAACAATATATCCACGCAACACCAGCAATACATCATTCAACTGGTTAAATGTGGTGGCTTTCGGTTTTAATAACACAGTGTCTTTGGGGCTTCAGCAGCAGCAGTAAATAAGTAGGAGTCTTGGCAAGTGGTGCTGAGAATTGCACTTCTGAATAGTAGATCGTTTACAAAAAATAAAATCAACTTGGATACTTTTCCGAGTCTCCCTCTCGTCGCTCGTGTTCTATTCTGCACCCACTATGTGTGTCAATGGTATGAACTCGTTATCACCAACAACCGCCCGCCCCATTATTGGTATAAGCTACTCGAAACTGTTGGTGTCTGAACCTTATCACGTCAATTCTCATTGTTATTAAGCGTGTGCAAAAACAAATGCTCAGCTGCGAATAAGGTCGATAACTGTACCATAATATGTAAACGAAACGTTGCAGATCAACAGCTACGCGCTATAATTAGTCACCTGATATTAACTGTATTACTGGTTTAATCATAATCGTTGCTATAGGGAGACAATTTCTTATCTAAAAGTAAATAATATACTTTGAATTAAAAGAAAATTAATTAATTGATAGAAATTTGAATCAGTAGAATTATTATAATTCGATTGGAAAATGATTTATGTAAAAATTTGCTATAGTTGTACTAAGTAAAACGATCAAACTAACTATAAATTCAAGTTTATAAATAGAGATGTGACCAACCTACCAATAATTAATATTCAATGTAGACAACAAAATCAATTGTGTTTTGAGATTCACTTTTAATGGAACAAGTCATATCCAAAATTGAAGTAGTTCAAATAAAAACGAAATTCAATTGGAATCGTTCAACCGTAGTGAAAACGTCAGCTTAACAAATTGGCTTTTAGGCTCACTCACATCACACACTTGATCACTGTTACTTTCTTTGAAGCTTAATAATTACTCTTTACTGAAACTGGGTTTTTAGAAACATATCCAACCGTTTCTGCATTTGTAATTAAACATTCACCTACTTCTGTCCATCACGTCGTCATTTTTCACTTGGCCTACGAGATTTTCATTGGCTCAGTTACTTGAAACACTCAATCTTCAGCACAGACAAACACACACTGATTTGTAGCCATTTAATTACCTAAACTGTCGATTTTGATCTGTTCCGTGCCATAGTCTTAGAAAACACTGACTTTCATTGGCGAGATCTCCTCTCTTAGCAACGTAGTCGTCAATCGATCGATCGTAGACAAGTTCGTTGGGTTGCGGCCACATTTATTTAACCGTTGTGGTGGAAACCAATC
>JXOV01002800.1:546-11186 GCA_001014945.1 Clogmia albipunctata
TATTAGATGAAGTTGTTAAAAATCACTTGCGTTGCTTTTCAAACAACAAATAGGCTTTTTAATGTAATTTTTGTATATAAAATTCCAAGTATCCGCAGATCGTGAAAAATACTAAACACTATATATGCACATACATACAACAAAGTTTGTTTTACATTTAAGTAATGTACTTTACATGTTAAACATATATTACTTATTTTTAAAACAGTTACAAAAGACTTGTTGTTTTATTGTCATTTAGCTTTATGTATAAAATTTATTTCTAATAATATAGAAAGCAATAATTTCTGAGTACCAAGCGTTTCCGGATGATCTTAAACTACCCCGAAAACTTTCGAATAGCCCACGAGCGGTTAAATTTGTTTTAAATACACACTTTTGGAGAAAACCAAAATTCCGGAGCGATGCCGCACTATCGGCCATGCCGGATTATTAGATGCCAGATTATCGGACTTATACTATATAAGCAACAAAGGCAATTATAGTGTGTGGAACAGAGCAAAATATATTTTTGCAGAAATTCGAACCATTTTTATGTTAATTTTTTTAAAAATGCACAAATTTTTTTATAAAACACAGACGATAAGCATGATTAAACACTCGGACTTTCTTTAAAGCACTCGCTTCGATCTTGGCTTAACAACTTTAATTTTAGAAATCGAATGTTGTTTTTAATTTTTGTGTTAATTTATTTTAAAATGCATAAAATTCTGTATAAAACACGGTCGAAAAGCATTATTAAACACACGGGCCTGTTATAAAGCTCTAGCTACACTCGTGGTGTTATCTTATCGACCTATTTTTATAAATAACTATTATCGACTGTGTTTCATACAAGTTTGATTAAATTGAAAATAAATTAATACAAAAATCTAAGAGCTGAAAAATTTATTATTGATCTAATATTTTAAAAAAGTCATATTTTTTCAAGTGAGTTATCTCAAATACAACAAAATAATAATATTGCCAAAAAGTAGAGGACGTTCTTAAAAATAACAGCCGGGCCAGCATATTCGGATTCAATTTCGAAGTAGGGCCAGAATTTCAAACTTGTACAAGTTTTGCAGTTGTCTTTAAGTTGATAACTTTTGCGGTTTTGTCTATTACTAATATTTTGGTAAGGATCTCTGATGACAAAAAACAATTGATTTCCGAATGACGTCTGAGCTAAAAACATCCGTTATGTCGTGCAAAACCGCCGAATAGTCCAGTATTCAAGTCGATCACACCACATCTTCCCTTTCCGAAATAATAGAGATTGTCTTCGATCACTTTGAAGGAATCAATCCCACGGTGGAATAATTGCCCAGAACTTTTGAGTCATTTGAGTAGTTGGAATATAAAACAATATCAAAATTGAATACAACCGACTGTTTGGGAACCAAAAGAACAGTTTGGTATTAATAAAAGCCAATCACAGTCCCCCTGAAATCGATGATTGGCGAAAAACAGAGGCCATTTTTGTATTGTAATATAGGAAACATTTTCGGTCTGAGCTATCCTCCGTCACTGCCACTAACATTTTACTTTTTGGCATTATTAGAATTAGAGCAGACAAGACTTTGCAGTCCATTTCTTTAAATAGATTCGACATTGTCCTGCTGGAGTCACAGTTTCGCTGTACTCTCGATATTATTTCCTGGAAAGAGCAACGCTAATTAACACTAAGGTTGTACGGATCTCTGGTGGTATTAGTAGTAAAAAATCAGCCGGCTATAATTCATTGTTTTGATATTGTATGCAAGAAAATTAGCGGTAATATTGTAACAACAGACTTTTAAAGTGATTAAATACCTGTGATAACTACTTCAGACAATAATATTTGGGTCAAATAAAATGAATATTACTTATTTTGTCAGCCCGGAAAGTCTTCAGTGGTTCGATTTTAGAGATGAGGAGAAAAGGCAGACCATGTCTCAGGTGGAAAGATGGCGTAGACCAGAACGCCAAAAAAATTGTAATGCCGAATTGGCAACAGTTTAGTCTTTTCATTAAGGTGAGTAATCCCATCATAACTTTAGTCACTGATAACATTAAGGACATATACCAGAATGTTACTCAAAGTGACGCCAAGCAGAGTACTGTGAAAGATACTATTTTTTTAAATAGGAGTGAAAGGTTTGCGATTCTATACACAGTTGCGGGCGAATTAATGGCACCGTTCGCGGGAACTTATAATTTATCATATTTAAACATTTACAAAGCTTAAAATTTCACAAGTTGGTATGTAATGTTTCCCTATCATATGTTGGTTCTCTGAAAATAAAAGAAAATCCTTCATAATGATTTCAGTATTCTTGAGAAATGTAAATATTGTGAGTAAAATCGTAAATTACGCGAGAAATAGTAAAAATAGTACATAATTATATTTGATCAACAAATGGAATGAATAATGATTATTTATGATAAATAGGGTGCCGCTCACTTAAATAAACACCACCCTTTCAAATTTTCGAACGCTAATAACTTTTGTATTTTTCTTTATGTTTATATAAAATTTGAAAAATAGTATAAAAAATTTAGCCAGATTAAGTAATAATAGCATCAACACTCCACCAAAAATTTCAATAGACAGATGGATCTATAGGGAACTGAGTCACCGTTCCTAATTAGCCGTGTAACTCAGTTCACCCTACATTAAAGTTTTGCTTTATTTTAACTTAACTCTCTACTCAATTTTACCGCTGAAAAATAGAGTTACAATAAAAGTCAGTTTAATGATTAAAACACACTTGTTTTCGCTTCGAGTAACTTATCGAATAATTCTATTTATTTAATTTTTTTCATCTAATATATACAAAATATACACGGGATATTTTGGATGGGAAACGGGTTTTGTGTGAGGAAGCAGAACGGAAACAAAAGAGAAGTGATAACCCACAGATCCAATTGGCATTTTAGTAAATTTTATATTAGAATTTTTTTGTCACCATAAAAAGAATACAATATACTCGTAATACTAATTTTTACAACTACTTCGATAAGATGAGGGACTACTAATCCTATGATCATTGAAAATATTCTACGTAATCCACTTTTACAGGAATTAATATAATGCAGTTAGTATTCTTATAACTTATCTAAGAAAATCCGTGGATGTGAAAAATCGACACTAATCGGAAAACAGACGAAACTTCCGCATGTTTATTTAGAATAACAGGTTAAATTTTCAAGAACACTCAAATGGGTATTTGTTCTACAAGTCAACTGTTAAAAAAACAGGACTTTACATCCGAGCAGCACATAACATTTTTTGCACTCATGAGCACTGAAACTTTTACAATTTCACATAAATTTCCTTATTTACAAGGAAAATTCAAAAATTGGCATGTTTCACAAATGTTTCAAGTGAAATCTTAAAGTGTAAAGTTACCGTTAACGATTGGAAGTCCTCTTAACTACTTGGTCATAAGGCAAATGCCTGTTTATTGTTGCATGGAACATTTGTTTGCTTTAATTTACGTATAATAAATTTCTATTTAAAGCAATATAAGGCTATTAATATAATTTACTTACATTACTGTTAAGCAGATTTATCTCTGTAATTTACGAAATGTGCCAAAAATCGAACAAAAATAGCCAAATGATATGCAGATGGATGTTGAAACAATAAATATTAAAATTTTAAAATAGGAAACGTTAAATAATATCAAACATAATTACGGTCCTATGGCATAGCCGAGTCTAATATTTTGTGTAGATTAAGGGCAACAATGGCGACGATTTTTGATACAAAATTTGTTGGATAGTTCATGACATTTTTTTTCACTAGTGAAATAAAAATTCAAGATTTTCACTGAGCGTCATAAAGTGAAACATTACGAAACTTAAATGGATATCGCAAAGCGTATATTTCGATACGGAAGTGCAAAAAGTCTTTTTCAAATGTAATATATATTAGAATAATTGTTCAATAATTTATGGTTTCAAAAATACACAAAACTTTGAGTTTAAAAATGTTTATTTCAGTCAATTGTCAAAGTGAAAACTCCAATAATCCACTGGTAAAATTATTTTTTATTTGTTAGTTTTTCAAAATTTTAAAAAGAAGGTATCTATTTATTAACCACACAAAATTGTAATTGTCAATAATACATTTTTGAATTTACGAAAATTGTAATGACTTAAAGAGAACGAAATATCTCAATAAAGTTTTAATACCTCCGTTCCCAAAATATTAAAAAAATAAATTTTGTTTTTTACTTCTAAGGTAAACATGATAATTATGATTTGAATTGACTACAAATATTGAATTTAAAATAATTTTTTTTACAAATATTCACGTGTTACTTTACTGTTTTAAAAAATCTATATTTGAGAACAAGACCTTTAATGTTCCTTTATGTTTTTGAAATATCATCTTTGTATTAATTTATTTGAAAATTGATAAATGACCTTATGTGTTTCCTACAAACAATTAATGTTTTACTATCAAAGTTCGACCTCATTTTTGGTAAGCATCTTTTTTCACAACGAATATCCTTTTAAGTCTGCCTCTGTGTCCTAGTGGTTAGCACCCTAGACATCCTCCTCGAGGTCGTGGGATCAAATCCCGGGCGGATATCTTTCTAGCGCGAACAAGTTTCCATTTGTGTATATAATTAACATTGCGAAATAATATTCATAACGAATTATAAATTTGTGATGGCGCAAACAAATAAATGAAATGGGGGGATTGACTGGATCCGTTTACAACCGGTCTTAGTTGCTATTAATTGACTACTAATACACTGAAAATAAAAGAGTCATGAGAAGTCTAACACCCGATGGTTGAAGTTGATATTACCCTAAGTTCCGTGGTCCTAAGTTATCCTAAGTAATATTTCAAGGTTTTCAAATTAAAATACACATTATAATGATCAAGTAAAGTGTTAAGAAGTGAATTATTGTGCGGAAATTGTGTTTCGCTGAAGAAAAACAAGAAAATTGTGGAAATTTCAATAAGTGAAAAATGTTTCAATTTTATGTAANTGGTCCTAAGTTATCCTAAGTAATATTTCAAGGTTTTCAAATTAAAATACACATTATAATGATCAAGTAAAGTGTTAAGAAGTGAATTATTGTGCGGAAATTGTGTTTCGCTGACGAAAAACAAGAAAATTGAGGAAATTTCAATAATCGAAAAATGTTTCAGTTTGGACAAATGTGAAAGTTCCCGATACAATTTAAAATTCATTAACGGTATCCACATTTTGTACAATTGTCATTTCGTTTTTGTAAACAATTTTAATTTCATCTATTTTAAATATTGTTCTGCTAATAGTTGATCTATTACAATGCATATCTGGTTTTAAGCACAACACGAGGTAAATAGTCGTCAACATATACTACCGTTAATTGTTGAAAATCAATAAAAATCTGTATTTTTTCTGATTCAATTTTCAGACCTCTGCTTTAGTTGAAGGCTGAATATAGGTCTGGTTCTCAAAGACAAATCAACCAAATTGAAGCCAATGAAGTCGAATGAGAAAAAAATATGGGTCTTTGGAGTCCAGGGATTGTTTGAGATTTTCTAAAAACAGAGAATCAAGAAAGAATGAGATCAAGGCTTTAGGGTTTGTTAGCTGAAGGTCAGCAAATTAAACCACAGAGGTGATGGTGAAGACAAATAACCTAAATTCCAAAAATAACATGTTTTACATAAAACTAAGAAGTTGTATAAATTTTAAAGAGATTATCAACACAGCATTCAGATTCTAGCAGTGGGCAAAAAATAATAATGTGAGTGGTTAAATTAATGTATTAAATGGTATGTTTCTAATATAATTTCATTGCAGGTTGTGTTAAATGTAATTCAAGATCAACGAAAAGAAGGTGGAGAAATTTAATTATCAAAATAATGGAAATGTAAGTATAGTCTGAAATCGATAATGTGGTATAATAACCAACTTATATTATGCTCATACGTGGGATAGTTAGTTTTAGATATAATTAGCCTATCATAGAAAAATAACAAAATTTGAAAAATTAAATTTTCAACGCATACTTTTGGAAGCTTGACTCTTCTTAAATTTTTTTTAAACCATAAATTTAATCAATTTTAATTAATCGAATGGTTTTTAGCAGACTTTTAATTTCAGGTCTGCTAATACCAGGTTCTAGGTTTTTCCACTTTACACTCCGTGAGAGCCGTTTTCAGGGCTCCTTTCTATGTATTTGGATTTTACAAATTTTAATTGGAATACAGAAGAAGTTCGATAATCCGGCACGCTATAAGAACAATTAGTTAATAACTAAACTAAACGATATATAAATACATTCAACAAAGCAAACAAAGTTTATTTTACATTTCCCTAATGTATGTATAGACAAATCATATTTTAATTATATTATAAACAGTTACCGATGACTTTTTGTTTTCTTGACTTTATAAAATTTATTTCTAATGATATAGAAAGCAATAATTTATGAGTACTGAGCGCTCCCGGATGATCTCAAACTACCCAGAAAAAGCCCTTGAGCTTTATTTGCTTTAAATACACACTTTAGGAGAAATCCCAAAATTCCAAAGCAATGCCGGATTATCGGACTTCTACTGTATAATAATTCGACAACAAAATTGATTTTCTTTTGAAAATTGTTTATTTTTATAAATTTCGATATATTTTCTATTTCTAATTAAATATATATTGTATTATTTCAGGCTTATTACACAAACTTTGAAATGACATCTGATACATGCTCCGGAATATTTCAAATCCCAGGCTTTATTGGATAAATGATAAATGGCGGAATATTTAAGTGAAAAAGAAAATTTAATCGACAACAAAAATGGTAAATTATAAATAAAGTTTCATTTATAGATGTCCTATAAATATTTTATATATTTCAGATTTGTCGATCTGTTTATGAACGACAAAAATTCTGAGGTTGAAGAGAAAGATTATTCCAAAACCAACTGAGGTAAATCTTAAATATAAGTTATAGTTGTATATTATAATTCGTTATCGTTAAAAGTACCCTATTGAATAATTGGAGTTGTTGTGTACAGTGAACACTAACCGTCCGCTGGGGTTACGTCTATGACGATCGTCTTTAGTAATGGGCAGGAACTCCGAAACTACCCTGTCTCCTACACGGTACGATCATTTATTATGACAGTAGTGTATTTGTTTTTGAATGGTAATTCAAAGTCTATTCCAATTGCTGCTTACGGTTGTTCTGTAATCAGTTTATTTGCAGACTCTTTGTTTACGCATTTAATTTTGTAAATTTTTCTGCTGATTTGTAAAATGTTTTTAACCACTTTGTTTTCCATGCCAAAAACGGCTTTCTGAAAGGTGATTTTTTTTATTTCCTCATTCGTGGAGTTTTTTGCATAGATTATATAACTTTATATAACAAATTTCTATGTTTTTTGGTTTTGAGGTCTAAATATGAAGTATTTCGCTTTTACTTCATCGGGCTGCAACAAGGTTGCGTTGTAGTCTTCCTCATTTTTGGTAAATATCTTTGCTCCAAGAGCAAGATTTTTCATCGTGTATTTGTATTTGTTATTGGTTTTTAGCCAATTGAGCATTATTGGGAGCTCACTGTTGATGACGATCGGAGGAGGTTTTTTGATGTTAAAAACACCGACTGGTCCATTGTGTTGAATTTGCCTCAATGTATCAAACGGGTTATTTGGATTGTAGAAATCCATATTGTTGAATAATACTGAATAATACTAATAATACTGAATAATACGTCTTAATAGTACTTGGTTACATACTCTATATTTCTGGTGAAGATCTGTTGAGATAGCAATACAGAAGCTGCAACAAAACTCACCGATAGATTCATAAGTTTAGAGATAAGAGAAAACGAGGCTTGTAGTTTATGTCAACACTAGAAAGACTAACTATGACCGTCCTGGTCCTCCAAAATGATACTGTCCGAGCAATAGTATGTATGAAAGTTTCCTGACAAACTGTTTATGATGTCATTGTTAATTTCAAAACACTCCTGATTTTTGGGGCACAGAACTACCCTGCTCTACAGATCCCTTGAAAAAAGTGCAGAGGCGTTTTCAAAAATTTCATATATTAAAATACCATACACATAAACTTGTTGGGTATTTCCATAGAGCCTATTGGTGTCCTAGGGGTCGCTGGTATTGATCCAGACCCAATACTGAGAATCCACTCATTGAAGCTTGATTGACCCTCACTACGCATGTTTGTAGTCAGTGATAATTTCTGAAAATAGTCCCAGGTGTACGATGATAATACACGCCTCAATGACATCCGCTTCTTGTCCACGGCGGGGCACCACAGGGAGTGTTTGTCTAAAATCGCCGCCAATTATGACAATTTTTCCTCCAAATGGTCACCCATTTCACATCAAGTTTTTGAGACGACTGCCAATGCATTGTAAGCGATACTTAGGTAGCATAGTTATTTCGTCAATAATGATTAATTTAGCATTCCTATTTTTTGTGGCTTCCGGTGAAATATCTTTTATCCTGGAAACGAAAGTCTCATCCAATTGTACCAGTAAACTGAACCCACTATGGACTGTTCTACCTCCTGGTAATAGCGTAACACGTTTTCATTTCTACCCCTCACAAAGCACAAAATATGTTTTACCTGTGCCACCAGGGCCATCCAGGAAAAAGCAACGATCAGATAAATCATCATGTTCGAGGGCATATCTTTTCCTTTGGTATGGTTCTATTTTCTGTTGATTAAGTGTTGATATGAACCGGTCGGTATCCGTATTGAGTTTAAACCATTATATTAAAGTTGTGTTTCGATTCCTTTCCAGAGCTTGGTGTTACGCCCGATCTCTAAGGAATATTTAGTGCTGGCCAAAAAGGTGTATAGCCAGTCGATATACAGAATGTGATCTGGAATGCATTATATTTTTCAATAGTCGCCAAATAGCTTCGCAAGGGCGTAAATACCTCGTGTTCAAATAATTCGTAATTTCATCTATTTCAAGCTGTTCCGAATTATTAATGCGAATGTTTGCGCAGTCGAATCCCTTAGAAATATATTTATATATGTATTTAACAGCTTGTACGGAAGAACAAATCTCGACATTTATGTGACAGTCATATTTCAGTAGTAGATATTTATTATATGGAACAACAAATCGGTCATCCACTTCGACGCCCCTTACAATCACCGTAAATCCGCTTTGACGGCGATATAGAGAATAATCGTTGACATTGACTACTGTTTATTGTTGAAATGGTTTTGGGAATTACTTGTTACATTCTCCATTTTCCATGCACGGTGATTGGGGGTTTAGCGATTTACATGGTCCATGTGTCATACATCTGGTTACAATTTCGAACAAACGGGGCACTTCATGTGCATTGGGCATTTCCGTTGAAACAACACGATCCGTGTCCTCGGGTGTATTAAATGTGGCGTTCTCATCCAAAACAATCAATATATGAGCGTGTGGCAATCCTCGCTATTGAAATTCAATTATATAAACGTAAGCGAGGCATTTTCCAAATATATGTTTCTGAGAAATGCCCTTTAAAATAGCATCCAATTTTAATTTAAAAGCTCGAGCAACCATGTCTGGCCGATCACATGCAGTTTCACCGGGTAGAAGATTCGACTGGATCTCTTTCCATCTCGGGTTTGCTGTTATGTTATGAATAGGTCTATAGAGTCATACTTGGCAACTATAGCCATGGCATCATTACAATGCTACCTCATATTTCTAGGGGAACCTTCAAAACTCGACGGTAATATAAACCTGCTCTTAGTTCCTATTCAGATGCTAGCATATTTATGTAATCTGGTAATCCAGAATAAAGATCAGCTCTTAATTGGTCTTGATTAAATCTTATGACATTAAGACGATTAGCTTCTACCTAGCATTCGGAATCTACGATCCATTGTTGACTCAATCTTTCGATATACATATGGTTCATGTCCCGGTGGAATATCTAATTTGGCTTCCATAGATGCGAATGAAAAAGACCTAATGTGATCCCGAAAGTTCTTATAATGCGGATGTAATGGATCAGATAAAAGCCGACATAAAAATTCTGAGTAATCCAAGTCCTTGTCATCGCTGTCCTTTGGTTTTTGAAGTTTAATCCTACCATAATCACAGCAGGGTCTAAAGGTATGGGGATGTGGGTTATGGATATGGTTGGGTGGTACGGTGTATTCATCTTTCAAATTAAGAGATCCACAAAATCCGTAAATATAGGTCATTGGTCCGCAATTGCGAAGTAAAACTCTCGACTGCAGGCATTCCCGCTGAATTTGTTGTCTCGCTCTGGCTTGTCTTTGCCTTTCGTTAGCGCTACTTAGTTATAGGTATTCGTCCGTCAGTAGTGATAATTGCACATTGCTTCTCCGTGAAATTGATACTCTTGGAGGTGAAGTAATGTCTACTTAATGTATGAAAATTCATTTCATTAATTGAAATAATAAATGAATTGAAATTTAAAAATACATAAGTGGTGAAAACGGAGCCATTTTCATATTGAATGAATTACCGAAAAGTGGTATTGGATTGGAGAATAAAAATAAAAGAATTGAATATTTACATAAAATCCAATTATTAATAAAAAATAATTCTTCTTCCTTCGCTTACACCTCGGTGTGAGCCAATGCGTCCTCCGCAATTTTTCCCCAGATTTCTTTATCCAGCGCCGCAGTTCTGTAGTTGTTTATACCCATTTTGCT
>JXOV01002801.1:0-18562 GCA_001014945.1 Clogmia albipunctata
CATTTTTCAACAGAATTGTATAAAAATAATATTGATAATCAAATTATATTTGTGATTTAATTTTAAAAAACCTTCACAAAAGCAAATCTTGTTAAGGCCTGTTCAATGAAGGAATCACGAAGTGCCGAGAACGGTAACTTTTGGTTTTATATTTTTCATTACAAATCTCTTGATTATTAATGGAACTTTTCTGTTTCAATAATTACTGAATTTTGACAATAATCTTTTAAATGAATAACAAACTTTTCCATATTCTGCAAATTTCGAGTAGACAAATACAAATTTCGGAAAAGAAGGGTTCTGTTTGATTTGTGCCTTAAATGTAGGAAATATAATTGATTTACATTGTGTGTTTTGGTTTGAACGTTTCCTTATTTGCTGTTGTTGATTTTGTGATTCTCATAAATAACAATTTTATCCTACAAAAACCACTTTTTGTTGGGAATACGGTCATATGAAATATCCGTAATCCCCTTTTGTTCAAAATTGTCAGCTTTCAAATTGAATGATATTATATATTCAAAGCACGCTTTTCAAAATACAAAAAAAAGATACATAATTCAATTTAAACGC
This sequence comes from Clogmia albipunctata, assembly GCA_001014945.1. Lineage (NCBI taxonomy): Eukaryota > Metazoa > Arthropoda > Insecta > Diptera > Psychodidae > Clogmia > Clogmia albipunctata. The sequence goes on from JXOV01002801.1 coordinate 574, forward strand.
TTTGAATTTCCGGCAATATTGTTTTCTATCGAGGCAAATTCCATCTTGTGGCAAAAATTGTAAGTGAAGTGTCAATAATTTGATATTTTCGTTTTGAAATTGTTCCGTCACCTAAAAAATACCTTTTGCCTAATTTCTTCCCAAATAATTACAGTTATCTTAATCACATTAAATAATTTAATGTATTTTTGGGTCATTTAACGGACGTGACCTCAGCAATTAATGATCTTTTATATCCTCCATTAATTCAGTTATGCGTAATTAAAAGCCGAATTTAAATTTCACCAATTGTAATTTTGTTAATGAACTTTTTGGAATAATGATGGAGACATTGTTTGCATTTCAAAAGCATTCCAAACCCCCAATTAGGACTTTATGAAATTTTTGATATTATGAATTCAAATAATTGTACTTAATTAGTTATTTAGACAGCGTTTCGAATATAGGCCCCTTATAAATAAGCATTCAACTAGCCTCCTCCTAATTTTACAAATATCAAACAATTTCGTCTGTTTCAAATATATATTTTCCGGAATCGAATTCTTAATCTTTAATAATTTTTATTTTACTCAATTAAAATAATGTAGAAATTTAAACATGTCTAAATACAACGAGGGTCATTTAAACTTCTATAAAATAGCAATAGATTATCAAAGAAGTGTATTCTTTTCTTGCCCATAGTAATTTTATTCCCGTCAGTTTCATTCATTTTTCATTTTATTTTGCGTTTAGTAACAAGTGCACCTAAAATCTAACTGTCCGTAGTTAAATATCGAAACCAATACGCCTTTCGATGGCATCTTCATTAAGATTTCCAATACCTTGAACATCATCTGAATATCGTAATTCTGGGCTTTTGGCCCATATATGTTCAATAGTTTAATGAATTGCTCCACAATGACAGGTTAGATCATTCCTAAAACACCGTCATCCTGGTACAGATCATAAACCTTCTCGTTGTTTATGATCCTCCATATTGAATACCTTCCCAAATATTCGTTGTAGTATTTTCCGTTCTACTCGTTTTAGGCGCTCTCCTGATCAGATCGTAATTTTTTTTCTTTCAAAATTCAATACTGGTTTTCACTAACAACATCCTGTGATTAATATTTATTTAAAACAAATTTGACAAAAATAATACACCGGCCTCAACAGTCACACAACCAGTGTCGTCAATGCTGTTCGCTTGACCGGACAAGTTTTCAAAGCTTGGATGCAATGAATAATATCGAAGAGATAAACCGGATCTTCCTCATTGAACGGATACAGATAAAAGTGTAAAGGGGATGGTCTTTTTTGCTGTATGTATGTTCTCTTTCAGTGACAAAAACTTGTCAATAAGTAAGCTCTATACAGAATCATCAGTTCAAATTGTATTTTTTTTCTTTTGACACCATTTTTATCAATACATGTTTTATTTTTAATAGTTTTATATTTTATACCATTACAAAACAACGAAAAGTCTTAGTTTACATGTGTCTTATATGAATTTTTTGGGAAGAAACTCTTTTATTATAATTTTATAATAAAATATATTAATAAAACGAATTTTAATACAAATAAACTTTGACAAATTTAATTAATTTAATTGGAAAATGTTGATGAAAAAGTTATAATTTCTAAATGTACTTTGTCATTACGAAGACATTTAACGTTTCCTTGGAAATTCTGTTAAGCTCTTTGTTTATGCAGATTTAATATCTCTCTGCGAAATACTTAATAAAAGTTGATTAAAAAGCCATAAATAATCGAAAATTCATAAATTCAAGTCGTCTTTAAGTCATTATATCAAAATATTGACAATTTCTTAACTGTATAATTTTCTAATTTAATCCTATCTCAACAATCTCATTTTCTTCTTGTTTCAGATTATAAGCAGCCATCGGAGAACTCATCTCTAGCACCGAGATTCTTATCCAGAGGACACACGTACCGATCTGTGGTCGGGGAGACTTTGGTTTTGCCGTGCGAAGTCGAAAATATCGGTAAATAATAATCCATTTATTTGCGAAAGTCAAGTCTTGAGGCGTTCGCGTTTTTTATTTTGTTCCCGCGCTGCCACCAAAAACCGTGTGCAATTTACTGACAACAATATGTATTGTCTGGCCTGAATTCCTCAGTATTTATACTTCCATGTAAATGATGCTCATGAAAGAGGGCACAGAGAAAAACTTTTTAATATACTGCCTACGAAGCCAATATAAACATTTAAAGCTAAACTTGGGGCGAAGAACGCGCGGCTTTACATTTTCTTTTATTATGTGAGATACCCCCCAAAAAAATTGTCGCATAAAAGTTGCGAATTTTCGCAGGGAAAAGAAACTTGAGTAATTTGTTTCAAGTCAATAAAATTCCGTTGTAATAGAAAGTACAATACTGTGTTTATTGCGAAAATGATTAAAAATTTCAATTACTTCCGCCACGAAAAATTAATATAAAACAATAAAAATGTCACCTTGGGAAATATGGATAAATTATGATTAATTATCTAAATTTGGAATCAAGTTTAGGAAAATGTACAAGAAAAAGGAAGGAAAATTTGTTATACACTTTAACTGCTTTATACGATTCTTTATTGGTTTGATTATTCAAAAACTAATCAATATATCAAAAGTAATATATCAAATTTCTAGGTAAATCCTGATTTAATATATATTATCATTTATTCTATTGTTTAATACATTCTTATGAAAAACACAATTATTGGTGGTAACATGACCTTTATAATGTTTATATTTTACTTATTCATATGAAACAATAAAGGTCAGATTGTTCACATCATAAAAGATTGTTAGAATTAAGTTCAACTATAACATTTCATGCGAAATATTCATCATAGCTTTAAAGCTTCAGTGTATATAATAAACTAAAATACATCTACATGAATGGCCCGGCTGATGTCGTACCAAATCAACGAATAAAATAGCTTAATGATGTAGATAGACAATGAAAATATAATACAGAAAATGTTTAATACGAGTTTTGGATTAATATTATTCACAAACAAATTAATTATTTATACAACTTGGTCGATAAGATAAGGCATTATTAAACATAAGAATCAAGAGCGAGTGTTTTAAAGAAGGCTAATGCTTGATTAATAGTTATCTCGTACCGTTTCCTAAGTTTGGCTACTAGTCTCTTTCAGGGCTGCCGTGCTTCCATTGCTTTTTTTAGAATCGGTTTTCATCTATCCTGATTACATGTATCCTGTCCATCGTAAGTTATTTTGCTCCGCAAACTTCAGCATGTCGTCATCCTGGTATAGATCATAGCCCCCCTTATTGTGTAGGATCCTCCATTCGCCATTTTCGAATATGGGCCCAAATATGTTAGGACGGGTCTTATAAGAGTTTTATAAAGTTTAATTTTTTTTGCTTGGAGATACCCCCAAATACAGTCTTCTGTACAAACGAGGTATTTGAAAGTGAAACAGATCTTCTCATTTCCATATATTTAGTCTTCTCTGTGTTAATCTGTAGTCCAACGTCCTTGACAGTGTCCTGTAATTTCTGTAGAATCTGAGGCTGTTTGATCCCTGCTCATTATATTGATGTCATCGGCATAAGCTGATATTTGGTTATTCTGTTCGAATAACGATGTCGTTTGATTAATTCCAAGTATTGCATGTTCTAATGCAATGTTAAATAGTATGGCGGCCAATCTATCTCTTTATTTCAAATTAATAAATTTAGAGCAAATTTTTGGTAATCGCTTCCGATTTCCCCGAAATAAATTCTAATAAATGGATAATAGTTCTCATTGGTGTTTAGTTTCTATTTCATAACAAAATATAGTTTTGCAACAGGATTTTTAATTATAAAAATCCATAACTGTAATCTGTGAGCAAAAATACGAGGCTTCTCCCTTCAAAATTGATTTAATATATAATAATTACTCCAAAATTAAGATTATTTTATGAATTTTTGTAAATTTGTTCCGATCGAAATTATTTTAACATTTTAGCACAGAATAGACGAATATTCACCTTTTAAAACTGAAGAATATTATGTGAGATAATTATTTATTCTCTTTAAAAGACTTTTGTGTTAAAATTAATTTAGGATTATTTAATTAAATTAATTTAATAACAGATTTCTTGAGTCGAACATATAAATGAAGATTATGCTTGACAGTTGAGAATATAGATGTTTCACAACGTTTTTAACCTCTTTATTAATTGACGTTGACTGAAACAATCATTTGACAGCTGAACAGACAGCAACAAAGTATAAGGAAAATTTATTTGTTGAAAAGTGTCGCGTAAAATATTATTTATAACCTCCCCAAGCCTGACAGAAATCATTCAAACCCAAAATCAACCAAATCAGTCAAGCCGTTTAAGTTTATACATAAAGTGATATTGCTCGATTGTTTCAAATAAGTTATAGTAACATCCGCCTCATAGCCGAAGTGGTAACGCATTCGACTGCCTTCTCGGATTCGAACCCTGAACGGGAATGATAAACTGAATCATTTTCAGCCGGTCTAGGTGCTATTAATTGATTAATAATAATTACTCTGAAAACAAATAGTTGTGAAAAGTCCAAACCACTTGGTTGAGGTTGAGACTCCCCATGTTCCTTAAAGGAATTAAAAGAGAAATTTATTTTTAATAACGGAATATAACAAAGTCGCAGTGGCGTAGTAGTTAAAACGTTGCACAGAATTCAACTCGAAAGGGCCCGGTTCGAGCCCTGATCATACCGTAATTCTCTCGAATTTCATTTCTCGTTTTCACTTACAACATCCTGTGATTAATATTTGTTTAAAATAAAAATTTAATAAAAAATAATACTTCGGCCTCAACAGTCGAACAACCAGCATCGTTAATGCTGATCGTTCGACCAGACAGGTTTCAAACCTTGGACGGAATGCATATAATCGAATAGATAAACCGGATCTTTCTAATACTATTAGTTTGCTACTATTCATTGAACGGATACAGATAAAAGTGTGAAAGGGATGGTCTTCTTCGCAGTATGTGTATTCTGTTTCGGTGGTAAAAACCTGTCGATAAATAAGCAAATGTATAGATAGGTCATATGTTAACTTTGATTACGTTGATTAGTTAATCCTGGACCGGTTATGGTTGATGAGTAAGTTTTTCAAAATTATGTCCCCAAAAATAATATGATTTTGACATAGCAATTGTATCATTCAAATACCGATTAATCAGTATCCTTTCTCAAAGAAACCATTATTAAGTCTACAATCGTTAAGTTTAAAATTCTGTACAAATTTTATTCAAAATCAGAAATTTGTGTGGAAATATTAATATCACGTAAAAAACTATGTAATTCCAGAAATTAAAATTACAGAATGTGACTGCATTAATTCAACAAGTTTTATTAAAGTTAAATAAACGTAAGAAGCTAACCATCAAATGAAAAAGAACGAGTCTAAAGTACTTACTTTGAATTATAAAAATGCTGTTTGGCTGAAACGAGCACTTATGAAATAAATCTTCAACAAAGCTTAAGTACTTATTTCGTTCCTTGTTACGGAAAAATAACTATTGTATTATACTTTTTTAATTCAAAGCGAATAACGTTCTATTTTAATAATTCTAAAAATGTAACTTAATCGCTTTTATCTTTCCACGCCACATCAACACTATTGTTATATAATAATAAGTCAAATCCCCGCCAAGTTGGTTCTAAGTTTTGATCATTTGAAAGCATTCCAACTAATTTATGGGAATGCATGTCAAAAACTCCTAAGTACTATAATTATTATAACACATATATCCTTTACAGAGCTTAGCTCATTACGTTGAAATTAAGCGGCTTATTGCGATGGAAAGCTCCGGAGGAATTTTCTGAATAAACAGAGAGATCTGAGAGATTAAACATGATGCCTTTGCTTGGTTAAATACATCAAACACACACACACACACAATAACTGTAAGCTGGTTGGACAGGGCTCGACCTAGCGACAAATGGAATTAATCAAAATAATTGACCAACGTCACAATATAAGCAAATAGAACAAATCAATATTGATCCAATCTGGAGAGTCCAAATATAGGCTATATGCTTTAAAGTTTCGTAGAATCCTGTATTGCTTTTGTTGTGAACATAAATCAACATGTCTTGGGGGAAACGGAAGCGATGCGAGTGAGAAGGAGGATGAATAAGGACAGAGCTAAGGAAATAGCCCAAAGATATTGATCTCGGTTTTTGTTCCCTAATAAATTATTGAATTAAATACCGGTGTTTATGTCTGATCCACTTTAAACTCTCGGCTCAGCAGGAGAAAGGTTCAAAAGTTTATCGGGGATACTCTCCGACAACGGAGACGAATCTCAGCTGCCATTCACGCCGCAATATCCGTAAATTGTGTGCTAAATTTATAGTAATTGTGCTGGCGGATAAACCTTCATCACTCGCTTTTACACTTAGTTTGGAATAGGGTTAGCATCTGATCTAGGAGATAAATGCTGTTGGTTTTAGGCAAATGGAATAGTGGTTTGCAAATTTTGGAACTTTGAAAATGATTCTAAAGTTTGATAACCCGGTCTTTTAATTTTTTAGTTCAGTTCTTTGTACTAAAATTGAAAAAAAAATATTAAAAAATTTTCTTAATTTTAAAACTCATCATACAATTTTTGTGAACTTTAGCATTTTCATCATGATTAGATATGATATTTTATCAGATAAAAGTTGTTAATAATAAAAAAATACATATTTGGTTATGATGAAAATAATCCTAACGAAATTGACATTTTTTCACTCTGACCTTTATGATTTTCATGAATGAGCAAGTAAAAAATTTGCATGGTTTAGATAAGAACATAGAAAGGTCAAATTCATTACATAATCTTGTAATTTTTAAATTAAAAAAGTTTGGTAAAAATAACCTTTAGGATAATTCGAATAAGCAACAAATTTGTAATAAAATTCATAGATAGTCATATTCTTGTGACCTATATCAGACATGAAGCCACACAGGGTGAAATTTTTTAATTTAATTTATCCAGTGCAAAATCTTTAAACAATCTTTCTTTGATTATGGGCTGAAATATAGAATCTTGTTTAACACTATTTTAATGAAGAAGTTAGAAAATGAAGATAACTCTAAAGCTAATTTTATGATAAATTATATAATAAATTGTTCTGACTTATTATTTTGTGATTGTGTGATCCAGGAATGCAATAGACCGTTAGTGTAGCCACTACTCTTCTAAGTATTCCTATGTCTATTTCAATTTATTTTCGACTCTTGTTTAGATTAGGTACTTGCCATAGTTGCCTTGTTATTCAGTAGTCTGTCCTATTATTCCAATCGGTTGTAATTTGAGCCCATCTGTGTCTAACTTGTGACCAATGCATGGCGTGCTTCAGTAAGTCACCTTGGGTTTAATTCTCGCGACCCTGCACTTTGTCTAGCCAGAATGTCTGCTATCTCTTTGTCCTGAACACCAGAGATGCCAAGAATTCATATGATACTCAATTTATTTTTCTTTGATACGTTATTTAACGCCATTGACTAATTGTCCTAGATGTGAATAGTTTTGAAATGGCGGTTTCACTGTCTACTCTAATGGTGATATGGTCGTTCTTTACTCCCATTAGTACCTCAAAATCAGCTGTAATGGCTGTTATATCCCCACCTGACTCAGTTTTAGAGCTGTCTGTGAAAAGGACTTTACACTTCTAGAAAAAGTTCATGTTCCAATCCTTCTTCTTCCTTACCGTAATTTCAAAATCCTTTCAAAATCAATAAGTTCACTCGTGTAATCGGTCTTGAGTGAGTCTAGGTCTAACCTGTTCGACAATCTTCTGAGAAGTGATTATTGTTGCTTGGGTTATCTTTAAAGTTTTCTGCCTGATCACTGAAAGGAACGCACATCGCTCAACAAATTGGTCGATTGGCATAATACCCAGGATAACTTTAAGTGCTGCTGTTGGAGTGCTTCTCAGGGCCCCTGTGATGCAAGGGCAGGCCATTCTTTACACTCTAAGGAGTTCTCTTGCTATAATTTTCTTTTGTACAGCATTTGCTCCATAAGTCAGGACAGGGCGTAACACATATGTATACCTATGAGAAAAATAATAGAACACCTGTCACCTATCACAATTTTTAGTTTTAAATTAATTACATATTTATAAAGCATTAAGTTTTAAAAGTTGGTATGCAGTTTTGTCAATTGATATGTCTGATATCTGAATACATAAGAAATTTTCAATAAATAATAGCGATACTGTCAAAATTGAGAAAAAGTGAAAAGTCAAATTGTGATATGTGTCCTATTATTTTTCTCGTAGGTGTATATATGTACTGCGTTACTTTGGGTTTAAGTCCCAGGATCCTATTGCTCGCCTGTTAGTGAATATTGCTGCAGTGGCTTTCTTACATAACAATAATATCTTTAAGTGACAACTAAAATGCAAAAGAATGATTGTGATGTTTTAAAAGAAACATCAAAGCTTTCTATTGAACTAACTTAATTGAATATAATTTACTATATGAAGTCAAAATTCCCTTAAACATTGTACAAATTAATAAACAAGCCAATTGTAATATGTGATGGAATTGGATCGTCAAAGAATACAATTGTATACATAAAAAGTAGTTAATTAGAAACCCCGTAGAAGAACCTAGGACACAGTTATATCATAGTACTTATGATTGGGAATTTCTCTTAAAATACTAATTTATTTTGTGTTTTTTCTCACCTAAATGATTAGAGCATTAGTCTTTAGTATAAAGAATAGTTTAGCGGTTAGTAACTCTATTAAATAGAAATGATTCGTATGACAGAATATACCAATTAGTGCAAGGAATCAAAGACGGATAAATTCAATTTCGTGGAAGCTCGCTCTGGTTGGCATTTTCTTTCTCGTATTATTTATCATCGTCGAGAACTTTCCGCAAAGACTATTATATTTATTATTTGCACATCCCTGCACCAGCCTCACCTTGCCACCACCGCAGACAGCCCACAACATTCACATTATTATTTTAATTTACGTGTCCCAGGTACAATGACTTATTACTATATATCATACAAAACAACCGAAGACAGGAATTTCAAACTTACGAGAGGAGACTGCAATAATCAGAGCAGCAGAGTGGAATAAAACCGAAAGGAGCAGAAAATCGTTTGATTCTGAGCTCGTCCATGTTTTATTAAAATTGTCTTAATGAATTATGTGCACTCGAAAAACATAATGAAGACAAATTGAATTCTGTTTTCCTTTGGCGCAAAATGACAATTTCCAGACCGAGATTAAGCAATGCCATGCGGAATGATGAAATATGCCATCAAATTCGCAATCCTTTCCCCCAAAAACCAGAGAGAGAGACAGAGAGCAATTTCTGAAATCGGATATTTGCCTTTATTCAATTTTAATTACTACATGAAAGGCTCATATTTATATCTCAATTAAATAATAATTAGAGTTGAATTCTATTTATTTTTCGGTGCGGTGCTTAGATTTAAGCATCAATAGCTATAGAATTGAATGTCTGTCGGTGAAGCCTTTTCTAAACTTGGACGTTTTTAGGGCTGACTTCAAAAGTTTATGCCTTTAGTAATCTAATCTGTATTGTCAGATAACCTGGAGGCTTTAGATAAATTGTCTAAACATCCTAGGTATTTGAAGACATTTTCCTAAGTGGGCAATATTTCCATGTTATTTATTGTAGATGCTTTCTCAAATCAAGCAAATAACATACTTCACACCCCACGCAAAATCATCTATTACCTTTTATTTAAATATTTTCAGGCATTTGACATTTACTCAACTTATTTATTAAGTAAAAACAAATAAACATATTTAGCTAGAATTACTGCTTTAAGCTCTAATGTTTGCAATAAAATAACATAAGAAAAACAGAATAAATTATCAAGAAAACGTTGAATATAATTAATACTAAACCTCTTTCTTAACGTTAAGCAAGAAATAATTGGAGTTTATTAAAACTTAAACTGCTTATTAAGAGTTGAAATGTTCCATTTCACAGTAAAAAAGGCATTTGTTTTATGACCAAGTAGTTAAGACGAATTCCAACCGTTAACAGTAATTTAAAAAGTTAAGATTTCACTTGAAACATTTGTGAAACATGTCAAATTTCAAATTTTCCTTGTAAATAATGAAATTTAATGTGAATTTGTGCAAAAAACGTTATGTCCTGCTCGGGTGTAAAATCCTGTTTGTTAATTGGGAAACGATGAAACGCTCACCTTCGGCTCGAATGTTTTTTGGACCATTAAGGTCTCTACCAATCACGCAGTTTAAAATAAATGAAATCTGAAGAGGCTTAATCGCAAGATTTTGATGCATGATTGTGATCAACTATTAGTACTTTAATAATTAGTTTTAAAGTTGTCTTAATTTGGGATACTTTTTAATTACACTAAAATTTTTGAAAGAGTTTTTTTTTTCAAAAATGCTTCTCTCCTTTAATCATATTTTGCACTTTCGTAACCAAATGTTAGCTTTTCGACATCGATTTTAGTTTCATAATGAGTAACTTCGCAACAGTGAAAATTTTGAAATTTTATTAAACTGGCGAAAAAGAAAGTGATAATCTACGAATAAATACCTTTAATAAAAAATTACAACGCCATTTAAAAGAAAAAAACTATACAATTTTTATAATGGTCAAATAGTACAAAAAAAAAATTATAAAATTAGTTTTATGTGAATTGTTTCCGTCCAGCTCATGTGAAAAACTCGTTTTTTACTCAGAAACGATGATAAACTCTAATACCAACTTTATTTAATCAAAATGAATGAATAAGTGGAAAACACATTTAATAATCTAAGATAATAGTAATATTATTTTACATTTAATAAGAAATACAATAAGATGGATCAAAAGTACGATACAAACAAGTAATTCAGAGAATTGTTTGCTCATATCAATATTATTGTTTTAAGTAATTTCCCAAGAAAAATTTATATTGTTAATCCCTCATTGACATAATACTGAGTAATTCTTGTAATTAGAAAAATATTAGAAAACCTGTTTTGATATTTAGCGAAAATATTTCATTCTAAAATTGATCTCAATAATGTTTTCGTTATTTCAACGTTGAATGTCAATTTGAATTATTTCATCAAAAATCATAATAATACAGAAAGAAAAAGACGAATTGCTTAAAAATGTTGAATATCTTCTTCTATCACTTTCCCTTAGAAAAAGACAACGAAAGACAAAATGCCTTGAAGAACAAGTTGAAATTAATTAAATATTATAATTTATGCAACCAAAATTGAGCTTCGGTCCTTGTTAGTCCTTTCATTAATCACTTTTGCTGGCCGTGACTGCGGTTAACCCTGACTTCTATGAAACCATTCCGATAACAAGTTGTCGTGGTTTCAATTTGTGTGCCCGAAATAGGGATAATTTCGGTTAATTAAGCTCAATTTTGTTGCTGGAAAAAGATAAGATTTGTGATTAAATTGAAAAACGTGTCCAGAAAATTTATTGTCATAGCAAATAGTTGAAAAAAACCACCATAAATTTACACATTTTTAAACCTATTGTTCATTTCATCATCAAAACTTTAAAATTCAAAGTGTTGAATTAGAGTTAGAAACGAAATAATTAAAAAAATTTGAACACCAATGTAAAAAAAATTATTTAAATTAATTTTAATTCCATTTTATTTATCCTGGTATCTCGACTTTCACAAAAGGAACTAACCCTTAGCGACTTTTACATTATAGTAGTTATTTGTTGACAAAATAAGGACTTTCTTTAAAACACTCACTATGCTCGTGATTTTATTTGCCCTTTGTGTTTAGTAATGCTTATCGACCATGTTTTATACAAATTCTAGTACATTTTTCAATAAATTAAAACAAAATTCCTTAAAATTCCTTGAAATCTTCAAAAAAATATTTGTTGCTCTGGATATGGTTAAATTTCTAGGACCTGACTTTATAAATACATTTATCTGTCCTAATGTGAGAAAAAGAGAGAAAATTTCTAAAATAAAATTAAAATAAAAATAGTATATTTCGATACAACTGGTAAAATAGAAGTTATTACAGCACGGATTTATCATGTATTTTAACGAGCGCAGCGAGTTAGAATAGGTAAATGAGTGCTGTAATAATCGATTTCACAAGTGTTTCGAACTCTATTTTGTGTAATTCTGAAAAAATAGCAGTTAATTGATAACTACTAATAAAAACGTTTGCAACGGTTTTTTTCTAATTGTGGAACAACAATTCACAACGAAATTCTCAACTTAAAATAATTCAATTATAATGTGTTGAGACAACAATGGTTATGACAACAATATGTAATTTCATTAAATTGGTGACAATTTGCGTGCAAATTTTGAATTATTTCAGCATTCCGTGGAGAAAAGTAAACCGTTATAGAACCAATTTGTGTTAAGAAAAGGTTACTTTTCGATACGGAATACCATAAATGTAATCTGAGAGAGTTGGATATACAAAAATGCGAGATTTCTCTTTTAGTTTCAATGCTCGTAAATGTCGTACTTTCATTTGAATTGTCGGATGTCTCACTTTAATGATAAAGATAAATCATTAGTGCTTTAAAGAATTCCTCGTGTGTTCCTAAAGTATCGAATTCCAGCAATCCTTTTGTAAAAACCAATGGCTTTTAAGAAAGTTATTCGTAAGTAAACTTTGTTCTTAAAATTTCAAAGTTTATTGTTTGAAAATATAGTAAATAATGAAATATATTGTTTACGACATTTATGGGATATTATGTTACGTTATATAAAATTTAATTAACATTGAATATTCCCGTTAAGACTGATTTTAATGAAAAGCACATACAATTTGTTAAATGCAACCAAAAATACAGACCCCATGAAAAAATTTTTGGCCCAATTCCCACTACTCCGATCTGAAAGATCAACGACAGATTTCGTCTAAAATGTTGTTACTTTTAATACTATTTGTAAGTGAACCAAAGCATAATAAGTAAATATATCTTACTCATGTATTAAATTCATTTTCAAACAGGAAATGATAAAGCTCGGCTTTAAATTGATTTTTCAAATTCATTTCTTCACAAAAAACTGAATTTATATCTTGTAGCAAAAACTGAACGTAAAAACTAATTATAAAACCGATTATTCAATCAGAATTTTATCCGAAAATCACTTTAAACAACCGCATTCAATTTGCATAAAAACTGAATTGAATCTAATAGAAATGTCATAAATTTAAATCTGGATTTAAATTTCAAGTGAAATGGTAATAAATGTGTAGGTTTTGGCTTTTGAACTTTGCGAACAATCGACGTATTCGCATTTATTCTTATTTTATTAAAGCTCCCCATGGGAAATAGATGTACAGATATTTTGCTCTCAAGTATAGATAGAGAGAGAGACATGGATTATTTCGACAAATACCAATTTGAAATTTGTCAAGCACTAACAAATTGAAAAATAAATCTTTGTATTTTATTATATCTCATTTGGGATGATTTGATGCCAGTTCAAAGATAAGAATTATCCAGCAGAAGACGATATCAAGATGGAGCTATTTTAGGAGAGGTGTCAATTTTATGACAAATTAGCTGACCATGGCAACAACACAAAGGCGCAGAGGTCGTCTTTTTGGAGCAGATACGAATTAGATTCGGGCACTTTTTGTGGGTTTAAAGACGCTCCACAGAACAATGTGTGTCTGTGTATTAATATTTACAAAATCGGGGACGTTAAGCTGACGGGATTTGTGTGTGCAAAATGAATGACATGAGATTTGGGAATGGGATGCAAAGCTAAAGGGCACAACATAAGACTATACGGAATTAGTATCGATAAGGAACAGGATATGGAAAATTGAAGAGAAAGTAGCAAAGTCGTTATCAAATAAAAGAGAATGCTGAACAGGATTAAATCAACAAAGGGATTGTGAATGGAAAAAAGCTTTTCGATAACATCTGTATTTAGAATACGTTAGTTGGCAATAATCTTACTACTCGACAGAAAAATAAACTAAATTGCACTGCTTAAAGTAACCCATCCCACCTCAAATTGGTATCCTTTTAAATTCGACTACTTATACGTTGTGTATTGGTTGTTTCGTAGAATTTTTTTCGTTCAACTACTACACTATGAATCTTATCCAAAATTCAAGCAAAGTTATCATATGGCAAAATTGAGAACAAATATTCATTTTTTTAGTGTGGTTAGGATTCTGAACCAGCCATTTAATGTCTAAACGACGTAGACGTGGTGATGGAAATTATTAGTCTTTAAATTAGTATAAAAAATAAATAAACTGTTCCCACGACATTCACGACGGAACTAGGGGTGGTCTCAACCTCAACCAACGGGTGTTAGACTTTACGTGACTGTTTATTTTCAGTGTATTAGTAGTCAATTAATAGCACCTAGACCAGTTGTACGTATAAGCGGATCCAGTCAATCAGCCCATTTTATTTATTTGTTTGCGCCGGGATGTTTCCCGTGCGGATCTGCTAAAATAGTATGGTTTGGGTTAAATTCGTCAAACTGTTTGCTAGCTACGGCGCGCAATAGCCTACAACCCAGCTATGTCAGAAGATATTTAGGATGCGCCATCAAGACGAGCGCCCGGATCATTGCCTGGGCTCCATTAATTTTGTTTGTGTGGAGCCCGGGTGATTTGCATGAAATTGACTCGGGCACCCGTTAATAAAATACGCCTAATAAGCGTAAACCGCCTAGAGTCAGTTTCAATTTTGCCCAAGCCCCATATAAGTGTAGTGTATGGGGCCCGGCAACGACCCGGGCTCCCATCTCAGTGATGCAGCTTAATTCCTTAATTTGTGATTTTAATAGCTGTCCTACTATGTTATAATTAGTAGCCAAAGATGAACATTTTCTTATAAAACGCAATCAGGGTCATTAGGCCTTCAAAGAGAGCTACTGGCTGCCAACTATGACAAATATTTATTTGACATACTATTCAGAGATGTTAGGAGCAATATTGTGTGTAAATTTGAAGTTCTAACCTGGTCTGATTCAAGGATTCGTGGGTGCGTTTGTAGACTTAACTTGCGGTGTTATTCACAGAAAAGAATGAAATTTCCATAATAAACATGAAATGTACCATATTTGTCAGTTAAAAAAATCGGGGTAAGAAATGTTATCGCGGTGATTTTTAACAAAAATTTCATTGATNTAACCTGGTCTGATTCAAGGATTCGTGGGTGCGTTTGTAGACTTAACTTGCGGTGTTATTCACAGAAAAGAATGAAATTTCCATAATAAACATGAAATGTACCATATTTGTCAGTTAAAAAAATCGGGGTAAGAAATGTTATCGCGGTGATTTTTAACAAAAATTTCATTGATAAGTTATTAATTAAGTAACATATTAGAAAGAGACCCAAACAAATTCTAAAATAATTACACTATATGCCTTGATTTTGTCCAAGGGTTTGTTAAGATTTTATAGCAAAGTATTGTAAAATTGTTCTTTTTATAATTGAATATATTTATATTTACATTAAATTGCTTTTCAATAATATATATAATTCAAAGAAAACCTAAATACGAAACGAGAATCTTATAAAATTTCCTCTTAATCACTTCAAGTTCTTCTTATAATAAATATTTATAATATTCTTACACAAATGTAATTCAACTGAAACATACAAATGATCAACTTTGGAATTTAATTAGAATTAAATAAATAATTATTCGGCTATGAGATTGTAAAGATAAATAAGAATTTACCATACAAATTCCATTTCTTCGCTTTTTTGCGAATAAGAGCTTCTCTCTTGTAAATAAATATTGCACATTTTCATCAAAAGAAAGGACATCCTCATTAGTTTAAAAGGAACAAATAATTGAATTTTGATGGAATTTACTACAAAAAATGTAATTTGAAATTATGGAGAAAATAATAAATTATAAAGAATTGATCATAGTTTAAAAAAATGGCAATCAATTGTTAAAATAAAAAATAATTGTGCATGTTAAAAATTAATTTAATATTGCAAATTTTCAATATATTTTTACACTAATTTCAAGTAACAATAAGATTGTAGTAAGCTGTCGTAGTAGTGGTTTTGAAACGTCATTGCCTGCGCGGTCATTAATTGTTTTGATTTAATAATTTCACAAGAGACTTTTTAAGTGACGTACTAAGTGCAATTACTACTTAAGGCAATATTCTTTGGCTCTGATGTGCTGATTTTCCATTACTTTACACCAAAATGTGAAAATAAAACCCAAAAATTCTCTCACTCAATTCGGTCAATAAAGTATTAATGATTTTAAAACAGTGTGTTGAATTCGGTATAATATATAATCTAGATAACGATATTCGCGTCTCCAGTCCTCAATTCAAATCGTCAAATCAGAATGGTCTCTAATGCTTCTAAAACAATAAATGTCTGTGCTGTCAATGACGTCACACAATCAATATTTAAAAATCTGCACAACTTATGTTCAAATAGGGTTGAGAGTCTTTGATTAAATGGATAATTTCCCATATGGTTGAATAATCATATCGAAACTTTTGCAATAATATCTAGCTGAAGAGTCCATAAAATAACCATTTCGATGTAATTATTTCCAAGAGAGGGTTTACAACCAGTGCTGGAAATGTAGTCTGAATAATTAAGATTGGCTGGATGGAATCATGAAAAGGGGATTGAATCTGTGGTAAAAATGTAAAATTCAGTAAGTGGTAATGGATCTTTTAATTTGTGGAATTGAATAATCCCTTTATGAATCTTTCAGCTGCACAGTTTCGTTAAATACCTTTTCGGAAAGAGATACGATTACGATTACTTGAGGCATGTTACAATGAATGGATACGAATATGTATTTTCCGGTCCGATTCCATTTTTTATTATAGCTTTTGATGGGCTTTCATTTCCATTTGTATCGCAAATCCATATATGGTAATCTGATTAAGTTTCAGCTCGAAAAGGCCGTATTTATAATATGATTTCAGGTAACAGGGAAATCTGAAAAAGGCCCTCGTTTGAATGCGAAATAGGAATGGCAATAAAATTCGTTGGGTCGGGAATAGTTGGGGAATTATTATTAATTGATGTAATTAGGATCAAGAGTGAAGTGCAGAAATTGCACTTTTTGCCCATTTAGAAGATTAATGACGATTTTTTATGGGGCACACTTTCAAAAATGACTCGCTCCAGAGACTGCATAATAAATCAGAAAATGGAAAATGAGTATTAATTGGACATCGATCGGAAGTAATCATATTAGACCAGACATTAATCTTAATTAGCGACCATAATTCCTGCAGCTCTTAATTTATCCCGTCTCTGTTTATTTTCCTCTTCTTATACCTCATCTCTTCTTCTTCTTCGATTAATTCCAGGCTCCTATGTGCTGCTGTGGCGACGAGGGACCAACGTCCTGACAGCTTCCAATATCATGGTCACCCGGGATGAGCGGATTCGTCTGGTAGACGGCTACAACCTGGAAATAACCGACCTGGAGCCGCAAGATGCAGGGGATTACGTCTGTCAAATTAGCGATAAAGTTAATCGGGACCAGGTCCACACCGTCGAGATCCTGGGTAATACATCATCACTTCTATCGCATGCAAAATTAATTGCAGATATTCCTCCGCGTTCAATGCCAAAACAAAGTGTTACAAAGCACGTTCCCCAGTGCGCTTTACATTTTATTATACGTAGCTACACACACCCATCCACCGCCCCATATAAGTGCATTAAAGTTGATTTCGCTATAAAGCAGACAAAATAGTCACTTCCGACATCGCAAAGTATAGCTCCGTTTTACCAAAGTTACAGCCACCAGTGCGCCACTTCCTTCATGATTTAAGACAAATTTGAAAGCGGATTTAATAAAATCCCGTGTTTTATCACTAGATTTACTTTTTTAATCTTGAAAACTGTGGTTCATTTTAAATTAACGTAAGTGTGGTTTATTATTTCAACGATCAATATTTGAATACGTCAAAAAGTAATTTTCATTCCAAAAAATTTAAAAACTTATGAGTTTATGGGAAGGTACAACCGACGCACAATGATCAGTTTTGACTTCAAAATC
>JXOV01002806.1:4678-16590 GCA_001014945.1 Clogmia albipunctata
GGGTGTAAATGGAATTTTAAGGCGTCAAATTCTAATTATTTTGATGGAAATTATTATATAATAGTTATTTATACAACAAGGTCGATAAGATAAGTCATTATTAAACACAACGGTTGTTTTAAGCCACGAGCGAAGCGAGTGCCTTAAAGAAGGCCCGAGTGTTTAATGAAGCTCATCGACCGTGTTTTATAAAATTTTTATGTATTTTTAAATAAATTAACACAAAAAATTTTAAAAATTCTTCGTATTTCTGTAAAAATACATGGTTCGATGATAAACCACAAGTAAACGTAGTTCATGAGTTCTCCGATAGGTGGCTAATTAAAAAAAACACTAACAAAACACAGATAAGCCACGCCCTTCAAAACTGACGACCATTAATGATTTTCTTTTACGGAGGTCACACTTTAATAATAAAGAAAAAGCACTTGTGCTATAATAATGACAGAACATAATTAAGTGTCATAATATCAATATTAAGCAACAAAAATGCATAAAACCAGTTTTACCTTTTAATAGCATTTTATTAAAACAACACGGTCGATAAGATGACCCACAATATACGGTAAAAAAATTAAAAGCAATTAAATTAAACAAATTCGTTAAAAACAGCTTCTTTTCTAAAAAGGCATGTTGCATCTTCCGAATTCGAAAAATATGTTTCTCCAAATTAAAGCATTTTCTCTCAAACACAATTTAAAATGAATTAGATCTGTGGTGTCAAGCATCACTAGCCTTTTGGAGACTGTACACATCCTTAACCGATTAGTGCAATTCTCTACCAGAATTTTCCTTTATTCTCCACACCAGAAATATAATATTTGTGAATAGAAATCGTAAATAATACTATTTTATTGAAATTTAAGTTGGTTAAACGTGGTCCAACTTAAAGAGTCCATGTTCGAATCCTGATTAGACTGCAACTTTTTTTCTTTTGTAATTCATTATTTGTTTGGACCAATTCTGGAAAATCTGTTTCGTGGCCGATCTGTTAACGCATCCGGCTGCTTGTTCGGAGTCAAGGGTTCGATCCTTGGGCGGATAGGATTGACTGGGTCCTTTTCAACTGGTCTAGGTGCTATTAATTGACTACTAATACAATGAATAACAAATAGGCTGTAAAAATCTAACACTCGATGGTTGAGGTTAAGACTCCCCATGTTTCTTACAGGAATTGAAAGGGAAAATTTATTTTCCCAATTTTTTTATAAAAATACTGGTTTTCACAAATACATCTTATCATTCGACTTCTTCTTTTTATTCTAGTCTGAAGAATGAAACATCAAAATGTTTCATTAAATGTTATGTTTCTATTTTTTAAAACTACAAAAAGCCCCCAGAGTACCAAAGTTTTGTTTCCCATATAAATATTTAATTAATTTTAATAAGTTTTTGTTCTATTTTACAAATAAAAATTGAAAAAAATAGCATTCGTTTCTCGACGTTGAATTCAGTTTTCTCGGAGGAAGCTATTCGCGTCGTCGACTTCGTCTCCTAGCGGAAACAGTCTTCCTTCTTTAAAACCGAAACTTAAAGCGTCTTGAAACGAAAATAACTATTTATTTCTTGATATCCCGCACCAAAAACATTCGTGATTTTTTTAAATTGATTAAAATTCAGAAATTAAAAAAAAATATTTATCAACAATTAATCTTAATATCAAAGCTCTAGCACCATTTGATTTGTCTAGACCATGCCATGCAACCATTATAAAGACAAATACATTCTAAATATTTTTATGTATTTTGAGGAGAACCAAAAAATATCCTACTCAGGTGCAAAATCCATTTTATCCTAGGAATCGATGAAAATCTTTCCAACAAATAAAATTTCAATACATCTACTCCTGAATTTGAGAGAGGAAAATGTTCTTAAGGAAGCTTTAAAGAGCTAATTTTCCATATTGAATGTGAAAATAAAACTTGGAATATGCAATTTTGATATGAGAGCATGACTCCGGCACTAGTAAATTCATTTTACAATTTTATTCAATTTAACCTACATTCAAATTGATATCAATATCGGAAATAACAATATCACTGAAGGACTATGTTAGATCTGTTGACAAATGATATTTAATAGTATGTATTTTTAAAATAAAGGTGAAGATATGAGTTACTTTTCTGGATTATTGTCATCCACGCTCTGGATCATTTATTTGCGATTAATTAAGTTCAGATTTAGTTTTCCCGTTCGTTGTGCATCAAAACGTATTAGGCCAATTGAAAAAAATCCCGGCCCACCATAGTAAAACACATTTTTTTAGAAAATTGATTTTATCTGTTTGGAACATTCTTCTAGACTTACTTTTACTTAAATTTTTACCAGATCGGACTGATAGTTTTGTTTTTATTGAATCTTTAAGCAGCATTTGAAAAAATGGAAAAAGCACAATATCGTTTAGAGATTCCATTCTTAGCATAGATGCATAGATTGCATAGATTTGATCTCCTGTTAATATTGAGTATGAAACATCTATCCGCGCGAAGACTGCCGCGATTTCTCACTTTTGCAACAATCACACAGTAAGACTATTGTTTGCCGTTGTTAAACACACTCCAAATGACTTTTCATCATTTCGGGATAGTTGATAAACCATGAGACCGTTGATACCAACTAAAAGACATGAATAGTCAAATAGTGGACTGCAACTAGCTTAGTAATCCCAAATAGAAAAATGCAGTTCAATTGCCCGACAAGAAGATGGATTCAGTTTACGGGAATTCAGGAGGTATGATCGATGTTAGTTACCTAATATTCGTTTAAAGGATAATAGGGCTTGACTATATTAAAATTTTGGACATATTTGACTCCTAATTTTTTATTTGTCTCATTTTGAATTCAATTTTTCGACGGTGTCTGTCTTCGCACAGAGTCTGCTCTGCACCATCAGCGCCGTACGTCGATTTATTGTTTACTTTTGGTACTTTTTTGCTATCAATTTGATATTTTTTACCAATTGATATTTTGTTTCAAGTCAAGAATTTTTATCAATTGATATTTTGGATTGATTATTTTTTCAAAATATCTAGTATTTAATTCAGATTAAAGTATCTAGTAAAAAATTTTTAATACTAAAATTTTATACAATCACTAGTTACAATGGCACTCTCAAGAACCAGGCTACTGTTCCAATTGAGTGCATAGAATATAAGAATACAGGTTTCCTATTGGAAAGGCACAATCTATAGGTTTTTCCATCGAGATTTTGCCAACTTTGCAACCTTCAATCTCCAGATTCTATTACCCACCTAATCCTGTCCTGTCCCAACTTCTCCACAGGTCGTCTCAGGTTCCTGCCCTTACTCTCCGACCAGTACACGGTATTTAATATGATGGGAATATTATTGTCCACAAGAGACATCACAAGTTGCTACTAGAATTCGTTAAGTGGAGGAAGATCACCAAGCTAGTACTAACTAACTGAATTCCTCAGTATATTTGTCCACCAATTTTTAAAGTCGAACTTTAAACTAAGTAAGTGTTAAAAACCTTCAATTTGATTTATAAGAAGAGTCTATATACAAAAGTATAAAAAGAAGTTTCTTGCCGAACAACCTAATATTCGTATTTGGCTAAAATTTCATTCCCCCTTAAAAATCAAAAATAATATATTGGTTAAGTAATTCTTTAAAAAAAATTTAAATCACATCCGGTTGTACCAATTTATATGTAAATGCGAGGCACACCAGGAAAACAATTGTAACATCATAATGTTTATTAAACAAAACATACAGGGCCCGTTTCACTAAGTTCAGGAGCAATGTTCACATTCCGATTTGAAATGGTAACAATTTTTATTGATAACGTCGCTATATTTGACGTTTCATTTTTTTAAAAAAAATAATTCGATTGATTTTGATAATTTTAAGTTATATTTCAAAGTTTTCAAATTAAAATACCCATTTAAATGATCAAGTAAAGTGTTTGGAAGTGAATTATTGTGCGGAAACTGTGTTTCGTTGAAGAAAATTGTGGAAATTTCAATTATTGGAAAATGTTACAGTTTTGATGTAAATTACGTAAAAATTAAAGATATTGTTTTACATAAATTGAAGTCATAAGTGTTTCAATCATGTTTATGTGTTATTTTGGTCTAAAATTAAATTTTAATTTAATTTTCACAAAATGTGTGTTTTAAAATTTCGTTCGCCGGGATTATTCATATTTCGCTTCATATTTAATTAATTACTTAGTTTTTCTATGTGAAAATATTAGGAATGTGTTCTTACTATATCCATTCTTCCTCTGTATTACCAAAAGTAACATAATATAGCGTCAAAATAAAAATATCTTCGAAAAAACCTGAAATATGAATTGATTCCGCTGATCCGAGAGACAGAAAGAATTGCAATGTATGTTTTTGTTGTAGACTCTGTTCGCTGTTCACTGCGAACTTAGTGAACATTGTTCGTGAACTTAAAGAAACGGGGCACTGATAGTTACTCGACTACTAACAGGGCACAATACTATGACACAATGGACATTATGGACACAAACACAAGTTAGGACTTCATAATGACGGAATATACAGATATTGCAATCAAAATTCCGAAACCTCTGAGCATATACTCGTAGACTTCCTGGCAGTAGCACATAGCTACATAGAAAAACCATCTTTAAACCAAGAAAAAATAGCGACAATTAAAATTCAAAGCCTAATACACTTTATAAATGCAATTGGATTCTAAGATGTTATATAAACCGCCTTTGATCAGGACAAATCGCCAGGGGTGCAATAGACCTTAGGCTGCTAAATTGTAAAGAAATAAAATTATCTTTGTTACTTCAAAGATATAATTATAGACTATATTTTTCTAAATAAGCATTGATTGATAATAGATTCACGACCAATGACACAATAACCTAATTAAACAAAAGAAAAACTTAATTGCAAAAATGTGCAAATAAATTAAAAAGAATAGAATTTTATAATTGAAATGCAATTTTAATTACGCATTAATGAGCACAGGAACTGGAGTAATTGCTTTCGCCAGAGCTTATTTCCTTTAACAAAGTTCTCGTCGTTCTCGTTCTATAAATACTGGTTTTTGCCTAGTAGATCGGGGGAAAATGGAAACGTTTTGGTTTATTTTGCGGAATGAAACACTAACCAAAACATATTTAATTTATTAGCTAATTAAGTTGGGCCGGTGTGCGTCGCCCCGATTGGTCTTGATTAATTAATTTGTGGCACGGTTTCTTCCTCATTCTCTCTCCCTCACTTCCTTTTCCTTCCTTGGGCCCTAACAATGGACTGAATAGAATCGAGGGCGGATGGATGACTTCTTAAAACATCCCAAGAACATGTCCTCTCAGTCCCAGCCACAACACAGCAATCAGACGAACGACGACGACAAGAAAAATCATCGCCAAAGTGAGGAACAAAAAGTTATTTGAATTTTCCAAGTACATTTCCTTTCCCCTCTCTCTCTCGTCCTGGTTTGCCAAAACTTTGAGGACTTTGTCGTGCTGTAAAACACAGGAAATCTGGGGAGTTCTCGATACCATAAACACAGACTTACTTTTGTTGTATGTCAAAGGCATGTCGAACTCATTAATATTGTTACTAGGCGGAAGAATAAGTTTAGGGGTTTCTGTGTACTTTATTATTAATATTGACTTTAGTTTTCCGTTCGACTTTATTACTTTTTCTAGTTCTAATATAAAAAGAAAGGGCATTAAATACAGTTTCTTCGATTCAACAACCGTTACCGGTCTAGGTTTAACCAATTGGTTTAACATTTTCTATTCAATTGATAATCTTTCACAATTGACAATTGATTATCATGTTTTTACGAATCATTATTTTTTATGATGTGATTAGCACCAAGAACAAATGATTCAATACAGAGCGTACTTATTAACAGGTTATTGCCACCGAAACAGAAAACACATATTACAAAGAAGACCATCCCTTTCACAAATTTCACCTGTATCCATTCATTGAACAGCAGCAAATTACTAGTGTTAGAAAGATCCGGTTTATCTTTTCGATTCTATCCATTCCATCCAAGCTTTGAAAACCTGTCTAGTCGAAAGAACAGTATTGCGATGCTGGTTGTTCGGGAGTTGAGGTCAGGGTATTAGAGCCCGACCTCCAATACAGTTTGCCTATATACAAAGTTCCTTTCTAAAATTTGTTCGGATAACACGGTATTTTAGTTTTAAGTGATTTTAGTTATTATTCAAGTTCTTCAAAATATGAGTGCTAATCTTATTTTTACAAGTGCAATCACACTTTTATTAATTATTTTTACAAAACTTCTCAGATCAATAAATTCTAATTTTAAGAAGGTTCATTAGAAAATCTGATAACTGCAATTATTATTTTTTGTATTTGGGATAACCCGTATTGTCACAGTTTTTTTGGACATCACAAGGGCTGGGATTGAGGAGTAAGGTCTATTTACATTGACGGGAGAGGGTTACATTAAGAAACTTCAATTTTGTTTAGAGTAGATCGTTGACCAACAGCTCTTGATGTCCACCCGTTAGACGCTTCAGGCGCCCGCTACAGACGCCATTCAGGAGGACTGCTATCTCCGGATTTATACTCGTTCTAATTTTTGAATAATATAATAATTATATTATTATTACACATTTTTCGGATCTTTCTTTATATCATTGCAATTAAAATAGACCCAAAGCAATATTAAAACAACTTAAACTGCGGTAAAATTATAATTAATTTATTAAAAAAATAAGCTTCTTAAATTAACAAAAGGATTAATCAATAATAAAAACAACTTTTACAAAAACATTTTAACAAGTTCAATAATACAATTCATTAACGAAATTAATTTTTTAACAAAACACTCAAATTCCAGCTTATGCTGATGACATAAATACAATGGCTAAAAACCAACACTCTGCCTTTTTCCTTTTAGATAAGCTCAAAGAATCCGTGAAAGAAATAGGCCATCAAATCAATTTTGAGAAAACTAAATATATGGAAATGACCAGAGCAAGGTCTAGCAGTACGATGAATTAAATAAGTAAAGTTAACAATTTCCTTTACTTAGGTAGCAACATTAATTCTGAAGGAAGAGAAATAGCTCAAATTCAAATAAGAATAATTGCTACCAACAGGGCGTATTTTTCATTGTCGCATATCTTTAAGTCAAAAGATATCACAACAAACAGCCTAAACGAGTGGAGATGAGAATTCTTCGATAAGTATTTGGACCTATATATGGAAATGGAGAATGGAGGATCCGTCACAACGATGAAGTTTATGAATTGTATCGTATATCGTATCGTATATGTATGACATATTGACGTTTATAGACCTAGACAAGCTGCGATAAGCAGGATATGTTTCCAGAATAAATGAAAGCAGATTCCCCAAAAAAGCTATGGAAGCGCGATTAGCAAGAAAGAGACCAGTCGGCCGACCAAGGAAACGATACGAGGCGACAATAAACGAAAGAGCAGATCAACTATTAAAAGTTACCGACTGGAAGGAAGTGGCCATCAAGCGTCAAATATGGAGGAATAGGATTGCACAGGCAAAGGGCCTATAGTGATAGTGTGAAATAATTCAAACGTTGCTGTTTTCATCCAGCTAGAAGCCCATTCAAATATCCGGACTAAGTTAAGCCTATCTCTGTATTAGGACGGAATGTGATGAATAATAATATATTTTGGAATATTGGAAAGATTTTGGAACAAACGAAACCTTTGTTGGTGATATGTTCAAATTAGAAAATGGAATAGATAAGTTAAATAAAAAAATCAGAAATTTAAGATATATTTTCCTAGTTCTTAATTTAGAATCCGAAAAACGACAGAAATATAAATCGACTGCATTTTAAGCAAATACTTCAAATAAAAATCCACCTAAAGACTAAAGATAATCACTAGATCGCATTAAATAATTACATAAGACAAATAATTCCTCTAGATTTCACACCCTTGCTCTTAGCAGAGTATTCGAAATTCACAAATACATTTTTAAAAATGCTAAAACTTTATCCAAAGCCTAATACTTATCTTAATATTCCGTCGATTAGATTGAAAGCATTGTGTGCAAAAAGTTTTTACCAAAGTCTTGCTTCTTATTTTTTTCTCTTAGCAAAACTCGCCTCGTCTCGGTTCTTTTCATATTCCTTGTGTCATTTATATTTATTTCTTTTGGCAATAACCGTGGAACTTTTGAGCCGAAATCGTCACTGGGAGAGCGAGTATTCAATGACATAAATTAGGGGCTGAGAATGTTGAGCAGTTTATTAATGTCGCGCAGCTTTGGCGAAAAATTGGCGAGTTCCAGCCGCCACTTGACTGGTCCGCTCTTGAGCACCACATCTGTGCTGCAATCTGGCATTGAAAAATTAATAAAAGGCCATATTTCATTCGACACCCCCAAAAAAAGGAAGAAAAAAAGTCTAGAAAAAACCAGAAAAAATATTTGCAATTCCAAATTCCTCCTCCAACTTTTCTTGTTTTATTTAATTTCGTTTCATTTCTGCCACCGAAACCGAAGAAGAGAAATCTGTAACTCAATTTTAATACTGCTAATTTGCCAAAAACGTAATAGGTCGTGCTGCTTAACAAAGAAATTGAGTTTCACACAAGAATTACCACTCATAATTTTAATGAGCCTCCCTTCTCTTCTCTTCTCATCTTCACAGCCTCCGCAACAACAAGCAAACATAATTTGCTCCTGATTTTAATGAATATTTAATTAATATATTCATTGTTTCCTCGTGTTGTGTACCAAATTACATACAAAATATAATTTTTGATATTGATATGGAAATTGTTTTACCATTTTATTACGACATATATTTTTGCGCAATCCAATTTAATAAGGACTCAAATTTGTGGAAAATTTTAATTGCTCAAAATGTTTTTGCAATAAATAATTTATATATCTACGAAATTTGATATGTATTTCATATAACTGTGCATAATATGAAATAAATGTAAAATTCGGTAAATATATTTTCATAAAAAAGACTTTAAATAGTTATTTTCGTTTCAAGACGTTTTAAGTTTCGAATTTCAAGAAGGTAGGCTGTTTCCGCTAGGAGACGAAGTTGACGACACGAATAGCTTCCTTCGAGAAAACTGAATTAAATGGCGAGAAGCGAATGCTATTTTTCCCATTTTTCATTTGTAAAATAGCAAAAAAAATTAAATATTTATTTGGGAAACATAACTTTGATACTCTGGGGGCTTTTCGTAGTTTTAAAAATAGAAACATAACATTTAATGAAACATTTTGATGTTTCATTCTTCAGACTAGAATAAGAAGAAGTCGAATGATAGGTTGTATTTGTGAATGGAGTTGTATCTTTTCATTTCTATAGTACATTTTCATGCCTGTTTCCATTCGGTTTTTCAAGCCGTGGTGATTACTATGTTTCATTTAGAAAAGTTTCACTTTTCATTGAAGCATAAATTAAAGAAAACCAGTACTTTTTATATCAAAATTGGGAAAACAATATTTGAAAAAAAAGAACTTATATTTGCCTCACATAAGCTTAATTTTTAATTTTTCTTTCTTAATGCATTTTTCAAAATAAAAATTCAAGGAGAAATTCGTGCCTTTAAAGTTTTTATATTCTCGAAAACAATCAAATTGTTTATTTTAATAATAAGATATTTTTGTTCAATATGAACAGCAACTCATCAAAGTCTAAAGCTTTTCCCGAAATGAAATGGAACGCAAAGAATTGCTTGCAAATTTATATACGAAGGCATAAGTTCGTAATTTAAAACGGAATATTTTAGGACATATTTCCAAAATTTAATATTAATAAATTTATAACAAAATCTTCTAACAATATAAAACATTAAATGTTAAATTAACTAAACGGTGTCATTTAAATATTAGGTTGAATTTTAGGCACCAAAGATTTGAATCTCGATTTCACAACTAAATAACACTATATTTCAAAAATCAAATATCTAATATTTTTGTAATATTAAATAGAGAGGAACAATTTTAATTATTAAATGGATCTAATAGTTCAATAAAAAATAAAAATAATTATTTTTATATTGTTATTAATTTATTGTATTTAATTAATTAAGACAGGTTTTTACAGCTTGGATGGTATGCATAGAATCGAAGAGATAAACCGGATCTTTTTAGTACTAGTAATTTGCTGCTGTTCAATGAACGGATACAGATGAAAGTGGGAAAGGGATGGTTTTCTTCATAGTATGTGTATCCTGTTTCGATGGCAGAAGAAGAACAGAATATAGTATATTCGGCTAATTTGAATAAATACCACTTCGAGATAAAGCGACAGCTCCGAAGATAGAAGAAAATAATCCTTTAAGAAGATTGGACCAATCCAGGATCTCGTTACATATATTCAGATACTACTAAAATAAGAATGATGATTGCCGACTGGTGTTGAGCGCAGAGTGTGTTAAGATCTGGAATCCATTGATGTCTATGGTTCAGGAGTGAATCCTCGTTTATTTCTTACAAATATCGAAGCTAAGTTATAACTTATTTATTATAATTAAGTATTTATTAGTTTAAATTTTACCCAATATTGTCAGATAAGGGTGTAATTCTTGCAATTAATAAGGGCTAAAATTTACATAGATTATATATCGGAAATTTAACTTTTAACTGTTTATTTCCTACTAATCTTAACCTCTTGTCATATAGCATCATGTACTGATTTGATTCATACTTGCTGTCCAATTTGGTAACATTGAGCCCCTCCTGAAAGGTGGCTAGGCCTGTACTGCCCTGGTGTGCGGTGCCGGATGGCGGGTCTGATAGACACTTTTATCCCCCATCATTAAACACATAAAAATAATTTTTAAATATTACTATATATATCTATATTATAACTATTGATATTGTGATAGGAATGGAGAGCTGGGGCGATGTACGAGGAGGGGCGTATGACTGTATTCATATGTATTTTATATATATGAGTGAGGGCTATAACTCAGTCATGGGTTGTTTGGTCCAATTGTACAATACAATACAATATTACAATATTTCAATGTTACAATCTATATTCATATTTCATTTGAAGAGAAAAAAAACAAAGTAAAAATAGTATTAGTCTGAAGGACCTAGGAAAGAACAAAACAACAACTAATGGCACACTCAAGCAATTACCAAATCAAAAACGGATCACACAGCCGACAAAATGACCCAGACCCTCTTCAGACCGAACAGACGAATTTTCTGGCACGCAATATAGCTACAACGAACTTCAAAAACTTCAAAATGTCTTCTGAGCCAGTACACGACCTCAGTTTCGTCAGAGAACAGGCAGAAGGCTAGAAGACGACAAACCCCAAACTTCCTACGGAATCCTGGAGTATTTTAGTATATTTTGATACGGTTTCGCAACAGTTCTTTTTTAAATTGTGGTACAAGTAAGACACAGTCTAATCAAATAAGAGGAATAACCACCATTTTAATAAATCTGAATTTATTGGAGAGAGTTAGAAACATTCCCATCTCACTCTAATAAAACTAATCGAATATTTGTAGAGATTGGTTTATGACAACAATATGTAATTTCATTAAATTGGTGACTAATTTTCGTGCAAATTTCGAAATTTACAAAATTAATTTTCATTGAGTGTCCATATTTCATTGTAAACCATCCGTTAATACAGTTAAACCATGCACAATGAATTTAATTTCTATATAAATTTGATGGATTTTATTTATGGTTACACTTTCATAGTAGAAAAAGCACTTGTGCTGTAAAACGACTTTGACAGAACCAATATTTTATTGTCATTATATCAATTTTATGCAATAAAAATGCACCATCAGAGTGTAAAAAAAGAACGTTTTCTGATTTATTTCTTTAAACGAAGATAACCCACTAACTAAAATTTACAAACTTTATAGTTATTACATGTACTTATATCTTCTTCTTTTACGACTCAACAACCGTTACCGGTCTAGGTCTAAC
>JXOV01002808.1:2395-17062 GCA_001014945.1 Clogmia albipunctata
CGAACCCTTGACTCCGAAGAGGCAGCCGGATGCGTTAACACATCGGCCACGAGACAGATAATAAAGTAGTGATGGTTATCGAATATTGTCCTCTTTGTGCATCTTTAAATATTATAACTGGCATAATAGAACAGATAATAAAGTGACAATCGCGGATAATATTTTCTGATATAGCGGGTTTTTAGGCTGTTACGCGATGTAGCTAACAAACGGCTCGACGTATCTTAGCCAAACCATATTAAAATAAAGATTATTAAATTCCCTACAAATCGTCCATACATAGTGTTGGTATTGAACTTCTAGGTTCTATGAATCTAGTCAAAAATATAAGCAGAATTCATATATGGACCAATTATAAGCCAAAATTAAGCAAAATAATCATTATCTTTAGTGCCAAAATGACTTGAAACTAGAGGACTTATTCTTAGAAAATTCATAACCGATTAGAATAGGATCCCTCTTTGACGGAAATAATAGCCCAAACTGAGAATTTGCTACATTTTAATAATGTGAATATTCAGAGACCTTCCATCAGCTAAAATACAACAATTAGCCTCTCTAATTACAGGTTTCTGCAGGCTGATCATTTGACATGGTACTTGCAGAGAGGACGCAGCATCTCCATGATAGCCAGATTTCGATGCGCAAAAGAGGAACGGGGTGAAACACGATGGAGGAAGGATCGAGGTCGCCGGGTTGTGGGGGAGCGGATGAGACCTTGGTACATATAAGGGAGACATGCTGCCCGGATCCTAAAACGGTAATACAGCTACTCAACGAGCGCGGATGAAGGGTGTAATTAATAAGCGGAATCTGAGATGCTAACTTTGTTCAATGAAGTGTATTATATGAATCTATAAGGCCCTAAGGGTGCTAATAATTTAATTATTAATAATGTCAATATTTGGATGTAACGAATTATCGATAATTATTATTTCTTGTTCTGAATTAGAATTTATTTCAAAACCAAGTTTGAAACAATTGCGATTTTTTAAAAGAATATTTCAAAAGAAATCATTCTTTGTAGAAATAAACGAAGTTTATAGTCCTAACCAATGAAAAACTTTGAGTTTCCATTTTTAAAATTTTCGCGAAACTAATATACCAATGTAGAGTATTTACCAATCTTTTATGGTATAAAGTGGTTAGCTTTTAAGTGTAAATTTTTAGTTTTTCTAGCATTGGTCAAATTTTACTTTATAGTTTACTAATAAAAGTTATTTATTATAAAGATTTTTATTAAATACCATAATATTGTTAATTATCAGGAAATATGCCATTATTTTAATCCGTGTCTTAAACTGCAAAACATATTTTATGACAAAAATTATTATTTCACGGATTGACGATAAAATTCCATTAATAGGGTGGTAATAATTCTTTAATTTATACGCTTATATTTTAGCATTGTAAGATGTGATAATAAAATTATTCAAATTTCTACTTTAATTCCTTAAAATTACGAGTAGGAATAGAAAAACCATTAGGCTCTAAAATCTTTATTTAAGTATTATGATTTTGCTCAGGGTTTTATTGCAAGTTATGAAGTTCATAAAATATTATATCAAAGTCTTTATGTATTGTTTACGATTATATAAATTAAAGAAAAATGTATCTGAGCGTCAGTTCTGAATAGAATTTATTCAAAATGCGTTTCTTGGTCGTCTTCACTTTTTTGGTTGCTGCTCTACTTCAAGGGGCAAATGCTGGGGGAGATCGTGAGAACATTTTTTAAAAATAATTTGATTCAATTTTAATAATATTTTATCTCTTTTCTAGCACTTGAATGTTTCAAAAAAAGTGAAACTATTGAAGAATTTATCAAATGTATGAAAGGTTAGTCATGATGAGCTAATGAAAATTATGTTTTTTAATAAAAGAAACTGATTTTTAAATATTTTATTGAGTTTTATTTCAAAATTCGAAAATGGATTTTATTATTATTTATAATAAAAAAAAACTCGAGCTAGTTAAAGAAATTTCATAAATATAATCTCTTCACTGCCTTTTGTACAGCCAGAAATGTGACTCTTTCGAACAGTTTTTCATATCATTTCCATGTCAAACTGCAGATCGTTTCCCAAATGAAAATACCCTCCTCTGACATAATCACCGAGCAGGTGACTAGTAACACTATTCCGGACATTAGCGGTAAACGAAATAGTTAGAAAACCGACTATCAATCAATAATCAATCAAGCCGACTACAAAACAATATTGTATGCGGACGATCTTATCATTTTAGTGAGAAGAATGGAGATGACGATTGACATGGTTAAGTACGGTTGTAAAGACTCCGGTCTGAATATAAACCCATCTAAAACAGAACCTGTACTATTCACAAAGAAACTTAAGCTACCGAAGCTAAGACCGCCAATGGTTAACAACTCACCTTCGAAGAGAATGAAAAATACGTCGGCCTAATTCTAGATTGGAAACTGAGCTGGAAACAAAAGCCGAAGAAGGTCGCCTCGGCAGTTTTGTTCACTTACAGGAGGGCAATAGGAACTAATCGGGGTCTAAAAACCCCATACATACATGTGTGGTGCGCCCTATCTTTATCTAAGAACCTCTTATGTGGACAAATGAAAGAAAACATTGTCAAAAGAATTAAAATGGACGCATTTACATTTCAGGTGTCTTGAAGAGCACTTCACCAGCAGCAGTAAAACATCCTGGGGATAAATGCCTATCGACCTTTTTTTCAGACGATGTGCGATCCTTTCAGCGATTAGGCTGAAAAGTGCATGCAACTTTAAAGATAATTCAAGAAACGATAATCACTACGGCATTCTCAGAAGATAGTCGGAGAAGTTGTATCTAGGCTCATTCAAAACAGACTTTATGACTAAACAAACACACTAATTTCGATAAGGATTTTGAAATTAAGGTAAGTAAGAAGGAGAACTAAAACATAGAATTTATCCAGAAGGGCTCCAAATCTGAGGTCGGGGTGGGTGCAGGAATCTATTTTTAAACTATTCTAAATGCACTAAAATGCAACAACATTCAACAATCTTCCATCCGAAGATAATAGTTATCACAGTCGGTGTCGTGGCGATGGAGAGTGTTAAGAATGAATATTTCAATATATGAGTGGATTGTACAGCCGCCAACTAGGCCAATCAATCACGGGAGCTAATTCCCAAGGCGACTTTCCGAACCATTTCAAGCATTGCTCACGAGTTAGATCAGCTCATAAATAAATACAACCGATTGGACTGATAGAGCAGACTGCCGACTAACAAGAGTCGGAAACTGATCGAACTGGACAGGGGAAAACTAAGAAGAGCAGTGGCCCTACTTACAGGCCATTGCCATCTTGGATCTCACTGCCACAAAATGGCAGACACAAGCGAATGCAATAGATGGTCAATGGAAGAGGCCACAATCGAGCACTTTCTATGGGAATGTCAAGTAATCAAACAAAAGCACCTCAAATATTTAGGAAGTTATGTTTTACAAGATTTCTAGGGACTCAGTGACATCCGGATTATGGTTCTTATCAGATTCTATGAAGGTGTATACCCGGAGAACTAATCCATAGATGGAGCGGCAAATGGGCCCAAATAGTGGCCTGACGCTCTAGCATAATTTATATAACATCCTAAATACAATTCAAAACTTTATTATTTTTAAAATCTATAATAAGCCTAGATTTGAATTAAAATACAAGCAAAAAGTCAGAAGCGAACATTAAATATAACTATTACAGAGTCAAATTATAAGATACCTGGTTAAAAACCAACATAAACACAGATGAATTAAGTTTACATTTTAAAATATAAAAGTTGAGGGTTTATTCGTTCAAACAGTAAATTAAAAATTGATAAATGTGTTGTTCAGACCTTTAACTTTTCAGAAAAAGGTCCACAGAGAGGGAAATGGAGAAAGATAGAAGATAATACAACTAATTCGAGACGGTTAAAATTTACTCAATGATTTGGAAAACCCAAAAAAGGCCTCTGTCTGCGGTAAGGAAAAAAAACATTTGTTAAATGTGAAATCAAGGGTTCGCAACTCTAAAGGATTTTTTTATTATTTTATGTTGAATCTGTACATTTGTATTGTAACAGGCTCACGTTTGAATTATTTATGTATTTTTCACATATTTTTGTATAAAACAAAATTTATTTTGCCATTTTTCATATTCATAATAGTAATTGGATTACATATCACTTAAATAATCATTTTAAGAAATTTAACCGATCATATCATTCGTTTTCTGTTGAGGATGTTTAAGTGAAGCCGAAAACAAACACCTCTCTACAGGATCTGGGTTACTTTGAGGACAGAATTCAATAATTGTTTTGATTTAAATGGAATGTACTCAATATTGTTTTAAAATAAAATACTTTTGAATTAATGGAAAGTATAATAGCACTATGGATATGGCCTCGAATTCTACCCGTAAATTTTTACGGAGGAAATCTTAATCTTAATAAACTCGGAATTTTGTAATTAACACAACATTTCGGGACAAGCCACATTTGAACACGAAGCCAATACTATTAAGCACAAATCAATGATTTTAAATTAAAATTTTGTTAAATATTAAATTAAATACAATTGATTAGAACTTTGAAAACTGAAATTATTAAATTAAAGAAAAATAACCAGGATCCTGTTTGAACTGTGTTTTAAAAACAAAATTTCAATTTAAAATTAAATTTACATTTTCATTTTCATTTTGGACTTATCCAGTCACAATATATTTAAAACGAGGAAGGACTGGAGGAAATTCCAAGCCATTCTTTATTACATGGACAGGTTATGAAAGATTTCGCTCTAATTTCTTCGCAAACCGATAGAGAAAAGCTTCGTCCTTGATGCATTGTCAACAAACATTCAGTTTTTATTGATCTTATGACAGAGAACCACCCTAAGCCCCATGAGGGCTAAATACGCGTCGCGCTACGAGGCTGTGTTCCTTTGAACCTACGCGAAAAATCCCAAAATGTCGCATTCAGTGGCTGCTAAAGATAAGAGTAAGTCGAAGGCATTTGTACAGAAGTAGATACAGCGATATAAAGTGGCTAAAATGATGATGATTTACCAGAACGTGGCTCGGTAGGAGGAGTGTACAAAAAAGATGAAAAACACATAGTGAATCTGTTTTTGCGGAATCCTGCTTTAACACTGCGGCAAGGATAAGCAAAATTAATTGCAAAAGGTTTGGATAGATCCTCCGAAACTAAGAGAACCCATTTCCGTACTCATGACCTCTCAATGAAGAATCCTCTGTTGACTGAAAAACTTGTGAAAAAACGGCTAGCTTGGGCGCATGAGAAAATCGATAGTGATTTTGAAAATGTCATTTTTACTGATGAATGTTCTATATAGGCACGTTGTGTCCTCTGTCTCTCCCAGGTCAACTTCCACCAATAGGCTTGTTCAGTGGACCGAAAAATACGGAATAAAGGTGCTTCTTTGGGGATGCTTCTCAAAGCAGGGATTCGGCACTTTGTACATCTTTACCTACAACCTAAATGCCGAGAAAATAATGAAAATCTACAAAAAGGCTTAAGTGCCATCTACCAAACATTGGTTCATCATCATTGAAGATTGTATTCTGCAGGAGTACTACGATCCTAAACACCGCAACAAGCGCTATAGTGAGCGGAAGGCTCAATCTGGCATCGTTACATTGGATTGGCCGTCGCAGTCGCCCGATCCAAACCCTATTGAAAATGTGTGGTCATATATCAAACTGAAATCTCAGGGAAGACGTACACATACTTTGAAGCAGCTATCATCTCGAAATTCGTCAGATCTGGAGATCATTGCTACTAGAATACGCCGTCAAATTAATAGAAAAAATCCCTCGGAGTTGCCAGGCAATTATCGACGCCGATGGTGACTGGTCATACTATTAATCAAATTGCATCATCGTTTGTGAACAATGTATTAATAAATACGAAAGTTTCACCAAATAATTTTTTTATAAATTAACCCGACCACGCTCTTACTTGACAGAGCGTATATCGATAATTATTATTATTATATACTCGAATAATAATTCAAGTTCATTTCGAAATCGAGATTCAAATATTCGCGAACCTCATATAAAGTATTTGCAAATCTTTTACGGCCTTAAGTGGGTACGATTTTTACAGTAAATTTTAAGTTTCTTTAACATTGGATATACTTTACATTATAGTTTTCTAATAAAAGTTGTTTATTTTAAAGTAATTTAATAAATATTATTTAATTTAATATTTTATTACAAAAAATATTATTCCTTGAAATGATAAAATTCTATAATATGGTGGTAATAATTTTTAAATTAATACGCTTATTTTGGACAATTTTACTGTGTGATAATAAAATTGTTTAAAGACTTATTTTTAATTGAAGTTTTGATATTATTTTTAATTACTGATAAGAATTATTGTTAATTTAATTACAAACTTTGATTTCATATTATAAAAAGTATAATTAGTTTTTCAGGTTATTAAATGACTAAAAAAATAAATTTTATTTTATTAGTATTTTATCTTTTTATAGCATTTAATTTCTTTGCGAAATCGCAAATTCTCGATGATTTTATAAAATGTATGAAAAGTTAGTGATGATTCACAGATTTTGATTAAAAATACCTATATTTTGTGTTTTTCCTTATATTAAATACTAAAAGATAAGACCATTTCTACACAATGTTTAGCTATATTGATAAGGTGACCAAAAGATTTAATCTGAAAACTAGTTTTATTAACATTGTTAGACAACGAATATAAACAATTTAATGGGCAGCTCGAGCTGGTAAATTAAATTCAATAAATAAATATACAATATTCAACTTATTATCATTTTATAAGTCTATTGTTATTATTAATCAATTGTGTACATTATAAGTAGTAATATTGTTCTTTTTCCGCTTAATGTAGCTCGTCTCCAATTGACGACTCCTCTTTCCAATGCTGTTGTTGAGAAGGATTTGCTGTTGAGGTCTGGAAACTAGGTGTTTCTAAATTGGGATTACAATAAGGAACGAAAATAGACTAGTATTTACAATTTTCAGCTTGAAGCGATAGGAATTTCAAAGTCTTTAAGAATTAAAGTAACGATTTATTTAGATGTCGTTATTAGTTTGTAAAGATGGAAAAGAAGGTTATTTATTTAAGGTTTAAATTTAAACTGGCCTCATACTACGCATTGCGATGAAAAAAATCATCAATAGATTTAAAACTCTAAGTGGATGGATGGAGATATACCACAAATCAATAATAAATGTGAAGTTTTTTTATTTCGCAAAACTGATAGTAACACTCTTTTATGACTTAAATCTGTGAGCTATTAAAAGCAATTCTGCTTGGATAAACCTTTAATTTTAAGCCAAATTTTAAATCGTCAACAAATTTATCTTATTTTAATTTAGAATTCGAAAATAATATTCAATTTTTTATATTTAGGACTATTTATTCTGGTCTACAACATACAACTTTGATAATGTGACTTTCAAAACCATAAGAAACACCCCAAACAAGTGACCCTAAATTTCTATTTCAAGATAAATTTCAAAGAAATGTATAAAAAAAAAAAATAAAGAATTGAAGTGTCATAACAAATTTTTGATTGTAATTTACAAAATATTTAGTGATTGACTTGCAAAAATAGCTGTATGTTAGTCAAATGAGTTTATGAACTGTATTTTTTTCATTATTTATAAGACAAAAATTAATCATAATAAAAAAGCCTTCACTATTTGCTTCTTACTTAAAACATAAAAAGTATATAAATACATAAAGTTATTATTTTGTAATAAAATTAAATAATTGTTGCCATCATATATAATAAAATAGTCAGCTTTTTATTATAATTTATAATAAATATACACAGCTGTTCAATTCTAAAACTATGTATATGTGTAGGAAATTTAATAATCTTTAAAATAGGATGTTTTGGCTTAAATACGTCGAGTTTGTTAGCTGCATCGCGTAATAGATTAAAATCCGCTATATAAGAAAATACTACTCGTAACTATGACTTTATTTTCTATCCTATTGTGCCCATATTATCATCTACAATGCATAATGAGCTCAATTTTCGATAGCCCTCATTACTTTATTTGAACTACTATTTTCTCATAATTCGAAATATGGGTCTCTTAACTTCCAAAGATAGTTACTGGCTGCTTACTATCACATAGCGACCCAATTTTCGCGCTGTATATATTGAAAAACAGATTATCAACTATTTCAGTTTAAAAAAATCACCAAAAACTCTCTTTTGTGGGCACATTGGGAGAAATTGTGCCCCCTGTCGTAAAAGGATGAAACGATATAGCTGTATGGGAAAATTCGCATGCCTTTTTTAATTATTTGCAACAAACCTAGTTTTTTGTTTTATAGTGCAAACGATGGCTAATGATAAGACCTTTCTTCGTGTCAAACAAATTGATATCAGATTAATACACTCCGAGATATTAACTAAAATTTTAATTAAAGACCCCTGTCGTAAAAGGATGAAACGCAGTGTATTTGTAGGCTTTAAAACGGCTTCAATTGACCAATATAGATTATATATATGCGATAATGCTGGACTTCGGAATACCATAAAATTGGTACGTCTTACCAAAATGACGATGACGAACACACTGTCCTGTATACGAAACCATTTTGGAACCACAGACCAATTTCCTATACATGACTCAAGCAACGAGTTGAATTGGCCTTCATACTATTTAACATTGCAATAGAATATGGCAACTTGGAGTTAGCCAAACACGTTCGTTATTGGAATAGATTTAGCTTATGCCGATGACGTCAATATAATGAGCAGACAGCCTTCGACATTTCACAGGAATTACAGGAAACTGCCACGGATTTTGGGCTACAATTAAATAATATTACAAAATATATAAAATTTAGAAGATCCGCCTCACTTTCAAATATATCGTTTAATGAATTAGAACAGTAGACCACTTTGTGTATTTGGAAAACTACTGGACAACGGCCCATAAGCCTATACAAAACATTTCTCGAACAGTCGAAAAAATATATTTTTATATTTTAATTTTACTACAAAAATAGTTCAAATTTAATTACGTGTTCTTGATCTATTTTGGACAAACCGAAGGTTTCTCGTTTTATTTCTTATGCCAATTCTTTACAATTAAACATTAATCCTTAAATCATTTTTGTAATGATGTGATTAGCCTCAAACACAAGTGGTTCTGTATAGGGCTAATGTAGCGACAAGCTTTTGACTCTGAGACAGAACTTACATACCGTGGCAAGTTTTTGTTAAAAAATATAATACATATATATCGGAATGTTGATTATTGAATGCTTGATAATTGAATTTCAAAAATTAAAATAGCTATTGGTGCTGGGATTCGATCAAAGTCCATATAATTCAATGACAACTTTTTCGCAATCTGAATTTAATTTCATAACTCATTAATTTTGAAAAATATAATTACCCATAAAAACTCCATAAATATACATTAAATTTAATTGTCCAAAGCTTCAAAAAACAAGCAAAAAATCATATTTTTCCTGTTAGTATTGAAAATACACCCTGTTGCAATTATTTAAATACAATTATTTCATTGAAATTTTTATTGATGTTTAGGATCAATAAAAATATGTTCAATACTTTCTATAATTTTTTTTAAAAAATCATTTTTTATTGAGTTAAGGGATTCATTGAGAGTATAAAAATAAAAAAATAATAAATAAATAAAAAAAAATTTAAATAATTGGAACTGTTTAATTAGAGCTTATTCTTGAAGTCAAAAACTACTTCCCACCAATTTTATCTCCCTAAAAGCGATTCCATAACAGTCGGCACTCGATAATTTTAACCTCTTGATATTTTGAAATAAATCCATACAATCAGGAGCTATGCAAAGTTCTGGATATACTGATTTGAATTCAACTCTCACTGATATTCATCAAACAATTTTACTCGATTTGAGATCAGTCTGACAATTTTAGCACAATTCCTTTATCACTTAACACAATTAAAAAATGATTTTTCTCGAAATTTCGAAAAGTACTTGAGGGATGGTTGAAGTCAATGAAACGTCGTGGTATTCAAATACTTGTTACAGAGTGTATATTCGTAAAAATCGTCAGTAATAAAATTTTTATTATTTTTTATTTTTACGCTCTAAAGAAGAAAGTTTTAAATTTTAATTAATTTTTTAATAAGTCTTAGTATGAATAAAAATTTTAAAATTATATAGGCTGATGTAAAAAAGAAAAGAGACGTAGTTCAAAATATATTTTTTTCAAAATGCGTTTCTGGATCGTCTTTGCTCTTTTAGCTACTTCTCTAATCCAAGGGATAGCTGCGTACCACCCGTACTACGACGGTAAGTCTCGTGTTTTATTTAATTGAATTACTTTAAATAGAATTTCATCTTTTTCAGAATATGTGTGCTTTAAGAATTCCGACACTCTTGAGTACTATGAAGCATGCTTGAAAAAGGGACTTATTTTGTAATAAGAAAAAAAAATTAATAAAAATTCAGTTTTTTAAAAATTTATTTTGTTTTAAAATTTAATCATCTTTTAACGCCCCTTTGGCCTTTTTTATGTTTATTTACATTAAGTATTATATTTCATTTTAGAATTTTTTCTCATTTCTAACACTATGTGCTTCCATCCTTCTCCGGTCCCTCTTTCACTAAGCAGTTGTCTCCTTTAGATGGCACAAAGTCCCGTCATCCAATCCGGTGTTCATTCCCCATTCTTCGTTACCACATCTAAAGCGACCGATCCAGCTTATGTTTCGTCCTCGATGCAGTTACCATGGAGTCTGTACGAAGAAACCTATAATGAGAAAGCTTAAAGAAATTAAAAAGCTGCTGTTGCCAGCATTCGACGTCTCTATTTATACATTCTCCACTCTTTTGAATGCTGCATTATGTTTCAGTTCAGGCTATCCATTCCTATTGCAATATCTACGCCGACTTTAGTCTTTAGTCCCTCAAGTACCTCTCTTAAGCATTCTCTTAACACTTTCAAGGACTACTATTAACCCTTTAATCATAAGTCATGGAATTTATTCCTGTTTCAATGTACAAGGGTAGGGCATTTGTCTACTCCATTAAAACTACTTTCTTTGTGCGACGATAAGCACCCAAAATCCATCTTAAATATTACCGTTACTCAACTCAATACTCTCCCATATAGACCATCCGGTAATCTCTGCTTTGTATGTGATAGATGGCGCTATCAGGCTCTGAAACATTCTAATTCCAAAGCTATTTTGAAATTAGAGTTGAAGTGGAAGTTATTACAACACCAATTAACTATGTATTTTACGAGCGCAGCGAGGAAAAATAGGTAAATGAATGCTGCAATAACCGATTTCAAATGTGTATTGAACGCTATTTTGTGTAATTTTGAAAAAAATACCACTTAATTGATAATTACTAATAAAAACGTTCGCAATGTTTTTTTTTTCAAATTGTGGAACAAGTAAAACACAGTCTAATCAAATTAGAGAGAGAACCACCACTTAAACAAATCTGAATTGATTGTAGAGAAAAAGAAATTCTCGAACAAAATATTTAAATTTGAATATCAGTATTTATTTGTTAAAAATAGATACAAAACGTTGTAGTCTTTCATAATTGGTGAAAAACTCTAACTGGTCTCTTTCACACAATAAATAGGTTTCACTTTTGCTGTTACTGAAGAACACTCTAAAAGGATGAGATGCCCAGACCCTGGATGACCATCAACAGCATTTTTACTCGATTTGAGAGCAGTCCATTGGGATTATCCGCCATATAGGTCTGCCAATTTTTGCAATTCCTTAAGTATTTTGGGGGCATGCTCTCTAGTCACAGCATCTCGCATATTAACACAACATATTAACCACAACAATATTGTCAGCTAAAAATCGTATCAAAATCGCAACGCCTCTATATACAGTCACTCCTGAAAGTATTCGACCCTGAGTTCAGTCAAATTTTTAAGCTTTGTCACGCACTTAATATTTATCTGATATATATGTTTGTGTTATCATTTGATAGACAATTTCATGATATTCTATAATTATATTAGATACAACAATCAAAAACGACAGCTAAACTGTAGAGTGTGCTCAAATTACGAGCCGAAAGTATTCAAATTTTTGTAATGAATGACTGAAATCTCGAATTTAAAAATTTTGAATAAATTTTATAGGTAAGTTTGATTTGTTTAAACATTTAAACAATCTCTCAATGGTGCTTAATAAATCGATGTCCAATCAAATGACCGACAAAATGGCTTCAATCTTTGTGACAGATTTGCAAAGGAATGTCCTCAGTTTGATCTCGAATGAGCTGGAGAAAGTGAAACAGCAACTCCAGTTCGACGTCAATCGAAAGCTATCGGTCAGCGATCAAATGTTGCGTGAAAATCTGATGATGGTTTATACAAATAAAAACTTTCTGGACACCATTTCGCATTCGGTCCAGAGCGGAGTCCATCAAACGGTGAACAGTCTGTTTATGGACGCAATGAACAAGACCATGATTCCTGCGTACGAACGAGCGACAAAAGAAATGTTTAAGCAGATCAATGAGATGTTCCATAGAGGAATGGGAAATTGTGAGTTTTACTTTTATTTGAAAATGTCCTTCATATTTGTGATAAAATAATTTATTTGCAGATTCAAAACAAATTCATTCTTATATGGGACAATACCAGCCGGTTCATGATCAAAACGACCAACTATTGACGACAATGAAAGGACTCCCCGACCACCTTAGGGTATCCAACGAAAAAATGGTCAACTGTTTTTCCGCACAAATTAATCTAGAAATCAATAAGGATTTCAAAGTCCTTCAGCAGAATATTCTCAAGCTACTCAAGGAATCTATAAAGTCAGAGGTATGTGCCTAAAGGTTATATTATAATATTATTTAAAAAACATTAACTTTAATAATAAGATACCAGAAAGTAATCAAATTATTATCCATAAATTATTCACAATCTCGTTTTAGAAATTATATCAAAGTTTGGGTTTTACATTTTATTTTTTTTATCATTCTGTATTGTCGACATCTTCAAAAATAAACATTTTAAAGATTTAACATTAAAAAACAAAATAATATCGGTAATAACGGTAATTAAAAAATACTTCCAAATTCAATTCAAGATAGAACTTAATTGTAATTTTTCCTTCAATTCTGAATTTTTTTTCATTAGTGAAAACTATTAACATAATTTTTTCATTTGAAAATTAGTATTCTTTGTTTACATGTGTCGGTAATGCAGATCTCTACAATTATTGGAATAAATTATTTTAACTTTTGTTAACCTTCCAAAAACCTATAAATTAATTGAAATTACGATTAACTCCTTGAAAATGTTTGTTTTGTTTCTCGAATCAATGAAAATAGTTTGTTGGTTATCTTTAAAAAAAGAAACATAATGTTAATTTACTTTTCTTTTCCAGATTAGTAAAGGTTTTGAGTCTCAAATTGAAAATTTGGAGGACTCTGTTCTGTCGGCTGTACGCTCCCAAGCACAAACGCCTAGCGTATTCGATATTCAAGAGCAGATCAGACAGTTGCTGGGCCAGGGTCAGATCAATAAGGCATTCCACCAGGCGCTGATTGCGAACGATCTCAGTTTAGTCGAATTTGCGCTCGAGAAAGCGGACATCAATACTGTATTTAACCCGTGTACATTGGAACAGACAGTCCTACTCTCACTCATTCAGCAGCTATCAGCCGATATGAACAATCATAACAAGATTAAGAATAAGTAAGTCAAATTAAAAACTAAGTAAGAGGTTTGTTTATAGTTATTTAAATAACGTGTAGAAATAATAATTAAACTCATGTAGTGTTCTAGAAAACATGAATTAAAAAATGAAATGAGTTTTTTAATAGATACGAGTGTAATATAATAAATAAATAATAATAATAAAATGGGCGACCTGACTGGATCCGTTCATAACCAGTATAGGTGCTATTAATTGACTAATAATACTTTGAAATCAAATAGTCAATCTTCTTCTTTGACGACGGCACAACAACCGTAATCAAATTTTTCAAATACCCCCCTATCTATTCATTTGCCAATTTTTTTTACATTTGACAATTGAGTGTCGTGTCTATGAATCATCCTTAATAATATGATTAGCCACCGAAACAGAATTCACATACTAAGACCATCCATTTCATAACTTTCATCTGTATCCATTCATTACCAGAATTATAGAACGAATCGGCTTATCTCTTCGATTCTATGCACCCCATCCAAGCTCTCTGGGGTTGAACGAAAGCGGAGGGAATATTATTTTTTTGCAGATGTATTTAAACAAATATTAATCACAAATACTGCTAGTGAAAACTAGTAATAAAATTCGAAAGAAAACAAATGATCAGGGCTCGAGACTGAATTCTGTGACAACGCCAACGCTTTAACCAACTGCGTTACAGGAATTAAAAGCCCTAACTTTAAAGAAAATATGGTCTTGATCAATTTTTAGAGGAATTAAAAAGACAAAACGTCAATCAATATTTTTATGATTCATAAAACGTATTCTTATAAAAGAATTTGTTACCAATCTCTGGATCACTGGTTTTTTTTCAGCACAGGCTTCAATGTCAGCAACAAATTGGGCAATACACTTTTCAATACCTTGTCCCATTGTCACACATGCAATCGCCTCTGTTGCNCGTCAATCAATATTTTTATGATTCATAAAACGT
>JXOV01002811.1:1393-13615 GCA_001014945.1 Clogmia albipunctata
CATTCCCAGTCGCGGGGAAGAAGAGAAAAACCGGGGAACGAATAAGCCGTGAAGAAGTATTCGCCGCAACACTGTCATTGGATCTGCACTCGTCACAATATACTATATACAGTATATCAGTGGTGCAGTGCAAGGTGGTCTATCTCGGTGATATATAAAAAAATCAAACCGAAAGCTCTATTGGCTTTACGATTTCTTCCCTTAATTGTATGTGTTTAGACCTTAATTTAGTACTGGGTTGCCTTCTTATTCTTTACTTCGAATTAAT
Organism: Clogmia albipunctata; assembly: GCA_001014945.1. Classification (NCBI taxonomy): domain Eukaryota; kingdom Metazoa; phylum Arthropoda; class Insecta; order Diptera; family Psychodidae; genus Clogmia; species Clogmia albipunctata. Next base: position 1,662 of record JXOV01002811.1, read on the forward strand.
GCAAATTGTATAAAAAAATTTAAAAAATTGTTTGGAAAAACACATAATTAAACACTCGTATCTTATAGAAATTTACTCTTGTTTAATTATGGTTCATTTCTCTTCCCATACGTTGTTTAAAGTGCGGAACATTCCCACTCGCAAGAATTCAGTGGGGATGTTTTTCGGATGCGGATGTCTAACAATGCTATACATTTTGATAAATTAAGAACAAAAATTTCGCTTTGTAACCAGATCGTACCAATCAAAAAAATTACTTTTCATGAAATACAAGTATGATGGACGGGCTTTTGTAAATTCGTGCTGCAATAACCTCTATTTCACCACTAGTATCGATATATACTATAATTTATTTAATAATTATTTAACAATTCTAAAACAATCAAATGCTAATTAGATATCCATTCAACTGCCCCTTGAATAATTCAAAACTATCCCTTCATTCGATTCAAAACAGTAAAACCGCCAACAGTTTGACAAAAATAAACACGTATTGAATAATGTCATGTTATAAATACCTCCATGTGGTTAGCTAATAAATAACTGATTAAATCGGATCGGAGTGTTAACCTTTGAACTGAGCCGTGAGTCGGTCGTTGATTTGTTTATTTACGAGTACTTGTTAATTGCTCGCGTCGCCCGAGAGACTCCAGTCCACGTGGTTGAACTTGGCGCCGATTTCCCGGCTTTGTTTGCGAATTCACCGTCTCCTGGCGACGCTCCTCAGCCATAAACAAAGTCAAGTTTTCATCCTTCGCATTCAAAAAATGGATTTTCAGTGAATTTTAATGTGTTTCAAAAGCATCCCTTAAAAATATGAGCTTAAAAGGGGTTTTCAGCTGGATTTTTATTAGTTTGGTCTTAAAAATCACTAGTGGGAAGTATGTGGAAGGACATTTGAAGACTCTAGAGGTTAGTATGGAATTTTCTTCTTTTTCTGATCCCAATTATTGAGCAATTTTCTTCAAGGACTGGGCTTTTGTGGCTCGGTTTTGCTTCATTTCTGGAAGGGGGAGATACGAGTATCACATTGAATTTGAGAGGAAGTATGGAGAACCTCAGTTGTTATTGTATTACGACGATGAATCCCAATGGCCAAGTGTTTACAAAACCCAGAAATCCTGCCTCCAAAAAGTTGCAGTCCTCAATCCAGCTGATAATCAAATTGTGACTCTCTCAACAAAAACCCCTTACTCGTACTTAAGTGGATGCCGTTTGACAACAGCCAGAGAGCTTCATCGTCCTACAAACCCTCCTCCTGCCTTAAATTCCTCTTTTTACAACACAAATCCGACGGAAAGCAACATTCTAGACTCGACTTATTTCGACCAGTTCCTGAAAACCACAACTGAATTCAACAAAGAGTGGAACTCAACTTTGGACAATGAAATGGACGTTTTTAACGTCTCGGATACGTATGTTCCGATCAGAACGGATGGCCTGGATGTGGGAAATAGCCTAGAAAATGGAACCGAGTACCAGGCAGACGTTGAAGAAATGTTCAGTGAATCTTCGACACAAAATAACGTTCGCATTCGACGAGCGATTTCACTTTTCGCACACGAGTCAAAAGGATCGATCATCGTCTCGTGCAGCAATGCCGGAGGATTCACCAGTGTCAGAGAGAGGTGGTGGTACATTGCTATCTCAAACTGTGGAACGGGAAAAGGACTAGACTTGAAATACCGCTTCAGGATGACCAATGGTCCTCCAGGAGACTTCTGGCATGAACATTTCTCAGCTGATGAAATGTGTAAGTTTTTTATTCTTTATACAATTTACTACATATTGATAAGGGATTTTTTTAAAAGCTCTAAATTACTTTAAATTTAATTTTCAATTTATAATTTAATTTTGACTTAAAAAAGTCTTTATTCATTTGTGTTGCTTAATATTGATATTATGACACTCAATTTTGCTCGGTCAAAATCGTTATTATAGCACAAGTGCTTTAAAGAATTCTTTAAAGCACGTATGATTTTTCTTTATTACTAAAGTGTGACCTCCGTAAAAGAAATTCATTAAATTTATATGGTCGTCGATTTTGAAGGGCGTGGCTTTGTTTTGTTAGTGTTTTCTTTTTAAATAAACCACCTATCGGAGAACTCATGAACTACGTTTACTTGTGGTTTATCATAGAGGCTGCATCATGTATTTTTATAGGAGTTCGAAGAATTTTTAAGATTTTTATGTTATTTTATTTCAAAATGCATACAATTTTGTATGAAACACGTTCGATAAGCATTATTAAACACTCGTGCCTTCTTTAAGGCACTAGTTTCTCTTGTGGCTTTAAACAACCCTTGTGTTTAGAATTTCAATCAAAAGGAATTAATTGATGAGTTTTAAAGGCATTTAAACACCTCTATTTTTTTTAAATTTAAAGTATTAAATAGGATTATACTCATTAATACATTAACGTAATAAAATAATTATGCTTTTCAAAAATTTTAACGGTTTCCGATATATTTTTACTGTTTCGAAGTTCACGAGTATACGAGTAAAAGCTAATGACGAAACAAATTCATAACCAACCTAACTCTTATTATGAAATTGGAAAGGAATTAAATTAGCTGAGTGTCCTTGACTGTTCCATTGTACATAGACAACAAAGACCTTTCACCATTATTATATGACATAATACGAGTATATCATATTCGTATATAAAATTATATAAAAATACAACACCATTAGAAAATATTTAAATTTACGTGTTTAAAAGAATTTAAAATTTTATATAATGTTGTAAACAATATTTATTTATATAATTTTATGTACATCTATTTAATGATTATAGGATAATTAAGGGATGTTTAAGAAATCAATACATTTGAACGAGTTGAGTATTTAAATTTTACGAATTTAAAAAAAAACACGGAACTCAAGTTAAAGTATTTCCAAAAAAATCAATTAATTGTGTATACGTACTTTATCAATTTTGAAAGCAATATAATAAAATAAAAATACTTAAAATTAATTTAAGGAAAATTTCGTTCAAACACATTTTGCTAATATTTATGTTTGACACTTGACTAAATAACAAAAAATATTTGGTTTCCCTAGATTGATTTTTGAGTTTTTATAACAACTTATAACAAAACTAACTACCGACTCATGACAGGTATAACAACAACAAAAATAAACTATTCCCACGACATGCACGATGGAACTGGGGATAGTCTCAACCTCAACCAACGGGTGTTAGACTTTAAGTGACTGTTTGTTTTTTCAGTTTACTAGTAGTCAGTTAATAGCACTCAGACCGGTTGTAAACGGATCCAGTCAATCCGCCCATTTTATTTATTTGTCATTACTTATTTTTTATAATTCGCTATGAATATTATTTCGCAATGTTAATGATATACACAAATGGAAACTTTTTCGCGCTAGAAAAATATCCGCCTGTGATTTGATCTCACGACCTCGAGGAGGATGTCTACACCTAATTTAAATATAAATATTCATTTTTATTCACAAAAAAGCAAAGACTAGCACAAAACGTAGTACGCAACGCTAGGTAATGCTACATTTCCAAGTCTCGTTCCATTGTTATAAATTTGGATCCCGACCAGGAAAAGCCATTCATTACAAACAGTTGTGTAAACTACTATTATTTGAGTATTTAATAAATACTATTTATATATCTCTCCAATCAATTCAGATTTATTTAAATGGTGGTTTTCCCTCTAATTTGATTAAACAAGCTTCACACTGTGTCTTACTTGTTCCATAATTTTAAAAAACCGTTGCGAACTTTTTTATTAGTAACCGATTAATTGGTTTTTTTCTTCAGAATTACAAAGAATAGTTGTTCAATACACATGTGAAATAGGTTATTATAGCACTCATTTATCTATTTTAACTCGGTGAGCTCGCCAAAATACATGGTAAATGGATGATGAAAAATTTATATCATATATTTATATTAAAAATATGTGTATTTAATCAAATATAGAGCATTTAATATAAAATGTTAAAATTGTTATACCTTAAAAATATAATTTTAATGATTTGATTTATTTAATTATAATTTTTAGTTCTGTTTATGCTTATTTTGAAAACAAATTCTAATTTTGCTTCGAAAATAAAACAATTACTAAAATTTATCATTTCTTTGAATTGATTAATTTTATTTTTAATCCTAATCTTATTGCAACACTGATTTATTAATTCTATTTGAAATTTATCTATAATGGTTTTTAAATTTATTGTTTTATTTCAGATATTCCCCCAATCCTGTTAGTTGAGAGCATAATCTACACCGTCCTTCTATTGGCCATCTTTCTATGTGCAATTGAACTGAAGACCCGTCACTTATTCCACTGCACCTACAGGCTCTTCACCTTCAGTGCAGTACTTCAGTATTGCGGAGTGATTTCGGAGGCAGTGGCCTGGACAAAGTACGCCGTAACTGGCTTGGGACCCTATACTACCCTTGGAGAACTATTCTTGAGCGCTAGTGAAGTATCTTTCTTGGCCTTACTTCTGATCATGGCTAAGGGCTACACTATAACTAGAGCAAGACTTAGTTCTTGTTCTACTGTGAAACTAACAGTATTCATCAACTTGTACATTGTCATTTACATAACTCTGTTCGTTTACCGAGCTGAAGCCTTTGACCCAGGCGAAGTACTCAACACTTATGAAAGTCCTTTTGGATTTGGATTGATTGGGCTTAGGATAGGGTCTTGGGGAGCCTTCATGTTTGCAATTTCAGCCACTCTGAGGAAGTATCCGGAAAAGGGACCTTTTTACTATCCTTTTGGAATTCTGGGATCTACTTGGATCCTTGGTGGTCCTATTATGACTGTAATTGGGATTGGAGTGCTAGACGCCTGGGTGAGAGAAAGTGTAATGCGAGGAGCTTCTGGAATTATAGCCTTTGGAGGCCATATCGCCTTTTTGTGGCTTACTTGGCCTTCGAGGGCTAACAAAAGTTTCCCTTACCACGTAAGGACCAATCATATCGGCATTGCGACTACAGACGACGACGGTTTAGATTACCCTCATCATACCTACGAGCCAGACCAAGCTCCTCAGAACATAATAATCCCTTTGACCAGAAGAACAGAACAGCTTTTAAGTGGAGTCTACAACCAGTACATCATCGAAAGAGACTTGTACAATAGTCCTGTAAACCCCATAAGTCATATTTCGTTTCCTCATCAGAATAACAACAACCCGTCAGCTCCTTCGTTTAGAGGTCCTGAAGTTCCTGAAAATCCTGCCCAGCTAAGAATGCAACAATTTCAACGAAATGCAAGAAATGGAGATGTCGAAGACGATAATGAAACCATATCTACTCAAGATAGCCCGGTCTATGACAACCAAGACTCTGGGCATCCCAGTTTCGACAACTCTCAGTCCCCAACGAGCCCAAATCCAACACCAAATCGATCTATTTCTCAAGTTGGAACGCCCCAAAGTAAAAACAGTGCAGATAGTCAGAAAATGAAGAACAATCCTTTCCTCGCCAATGGGGTCAATCGAGGACCCAACAAGGTCATCCTAGAACCCATTGAATACCCCATTGCCAATGGCATGGTACCAAGACACCTTTTTGCAGCAAAAAGTGCAAACTCTACTAGTTCACGATTTTAAATGTAGATCTTTAATTTGTGTTTACAAATTGCACATTCTTCTACGTAATAAATAATTCTATGAATTAATGAAAATATTTTTGTTTTATTAAAGAAGTGAAAATTATTTATAATCTCAAACTCAAAAATAAAACTTACTAAATCCTTTTCATTATTTACTAATGAGAAATAGACTAGAGCGGTCTGCAAATGAAGACCCTTCCTGTTCAATGATGCTACTGACATAAATGGACCCGTTTATCGTTTAGATCATTTTCCTAGGTAGTTAGTAGTTACTGTTTTTTGTAGACTCATGCTTTGTTAATTACACTCTATTAAATAAGAGCGTGGTCGACTTTATCGAAAGGCTACGAAAGATTTTGCTCTAATTCCTTCGCAAGCTAATAAAGGGAAGCTTTGTCCTTGATGCATTGTCACAAAGATTCAGTTTTCTTTGATCTTTTAAAAGAGAATCACATTAAGCGCTATGAGTGCTAAATACGCGTCGCGCTCCGATGATGTGTTCCTTTGCACCTACCCGAAACATTCTAAAATGTCGCAATCAGAGGCTGCTGAATATATGAGAAAGTCGAAGGTATTTGTACAGAAGTAGATACAGCGATATAAAATGGCTTAAATGTTGATGATTTACCAGAACGTGGCTCGATAGGAGGGATGGACAAAAAGATGAAAAAAGCATAGTGAATGTGTTTATGCAGAATCCTCCTTTAACACTGCGGCAAGAATAAGCAAAATTAATCTCAAAAGCTTTAGATATATTCTACGAAACTAAGAGAACCCATTTCCGTACTCATGACCTGAAATGGCGCAATTGAGACCTATCAATGAACACGCCTCTGTTGAGTGAAAAACATATGACAAAACGGCTTGCTTAAGCACATGAGAATACCGATAGAGATTTTGAAAATGTTATTTTTACTAATGAATGTTCTATATGGGCACGTTGTGCCCTCTGTCTCTCCCTGGTCAACTTCCTTTTCAGTGGACCGTAAAATAAAGGTACATCTTTAAAGGTGCTTCTCAAAACAGGGATTTGGCACTTTGTACGTCTTTACTTACAACCTAAATGCCGAGAAAAAGATAAAAATCTTCATGAAGGCTTTACTGCCAAACGTTGGTTCATCAGCAAAAATTAAGTTTGGATTCTGCAAGAGGACAACGATCCTAAACACTGCAACAAGCGCTGTAGTGACTGGAAGGCTCAATTTGGCATCGTTACATTGGATTAGCCGTCGCAGTCGTCCGATGCAAAGTTGAGGCCTGACAAGCCTCTACTTCTAAGTAAGGATCGTCCTCCGTCTTTAATCTCCAATCTTCACATTTCTGCTCCCATGGCGAGTGATCTGCACACTCATCGCTCGCCATATTGCGATCCGATTGTTGTAAAATTTGTAAAATGTTAAAAAGGCTTGCATATTATAGGAACTATATGAAACACTTTCAATTTGGGAACTGTTAAGACGTGGTTTTTGAGTTTTATCTCTTTATTTCTCATATGAACCGTTTTCAGGGCACATTTTCATGGTTTAACAAAAGCCGATGTGGAACCACGATAAATCAGATGATGATAAATCAATTTTAATAGTCGCCATCGAAAACCAAAAGACCACATTCTGCACTGCTTTTTACACCTTGTTGATTTTGCTGGGAGAAGCCCTTCCAAGAATTAAATGACCATTCAATACAATTTCTTGGAAATTATTCTAAATAATTAATTATTAACAATTACGGCCATCCAGCGCAAGAGTCCGTTACATGTCTGCTCAACCTCGTTTTGTTATTTACAGTCTTCTCAGTTTTGTTTTATAGTTTTTAAATGATGAAACACTGACGCACTTGATATTTTTGTATAAAATACCTTACATCCTTGTAGCATTATAAACAATTCCATTTGTAGTGTTTTCTTATTTTCTAATCAATGGTTGCATGTTTTCAAAATATTATCACTGATAATAGTTACATAAACAACGTGTGGAAAAATGAACCATATTTAAACTCGAGTAGAGTTCTAATAGATACGAGTGTTTAATTATGTGTTTTTCCAACCAGATTGTAACAAAATTTTATACAATTCGCATATTGATTAGTTATTTTTCCGCGAAATATGAAGTAAAGAATAAGAACACAACACCGTATTAAATTAAGATCTAAACAATTACAATTAAGGAACGTAGCTGTAAAGCGAATAGGACTTTCGGTTAGAATTTTTCGATGTACCACGGGCATAAAACAGCATTCGCTATATCACTGATATTCCCTGATAAAACCAGAATCAATATTTAAAAAAAAAACTTTTTATCATTTAAATAAAAAATAAACTATTCGCACGACATTCACGACGGAACTAGGGGTAGTCTCAACCTCAACCAACGGGTGTTAGACTTTACGTGACTGTTTGTTTTTTTTTCAGTGTATTAGTAGTCAGTTAATAGCACCTAGACCGGTTGTAAACGGATCCAGTCAATCCGCTTATTTTATTCGCAATGTTATTTATATAAACCAATGGAAAAAAAATCTAAATTGATTAATTAATCATAGAGAATAATACAAATTGCCAGGTATATTTTTCTTGTAAGCTCCAAAGACAACAAATTTTATTTTTTAGTAGCTGAATCTTCAAACATATGCTTTTTTGTTTAAAAATAGTAATGGATAGTTTTATTCTTAGAATATTAGAGGTTTGATTAATTTAAGGAAAGGAAACGTTACATCCCTCCACTTTTAAATAATTCAAATTTCCAGTATCATTTCCCTGGAAAGGCGGATGGAAAACTTGTTGAACATTCACCCCAAACCCTCCAACAGAATGTTGAATCGGGAAATCTTCGTGGAAGTTCGTTGAAATGGAAAGTTCCAATTTATTGCGTGTAAATATGTGAACCAGGAAGAACGTAGAATTAGTGTAAGATGTCTTTGATACCGTTTATGTTGGACTTGGCAGACGATTTGGAGCAACTGGAGCTGGACAACACTCGAATTTCGATTGGACACTGGCCCCAGGAGCTAGAAGCGAAACCCAGGCGAATTCCCAACTTGGAATTTGGTCAAAAATCGCCAAAATATCACAGAAGACATCGAAACCATCACCAGGAGCGGGAAAAACTGACCAAATCCGATGGCTACCAGGTGTCAGTGAATATAGAGGAGTTTGACCCAAGTGAAGTGACAGTGAAAACCGTTAATCACTCGATAGTTGTCGAGGCAAAACAGGAAGAACGGGAGGAAGGAAGGAGCGCTGCGAAACACTTTGTTCGCGAATACAATGTTCCAGAAATTTGCGATATTCGCGACGTAGTTTCCACCCTCAGCTCCGATGGAACCCTCACAGTTCGGGTCCCTTACAAAGACAAAATTGAAGACCATGAAATTTTGGAAATAGAACAAATGAATTTGGCGCACGAAAAACATGTCAAGGATAATAAAAAGAGGCACTGAAACCCACTCATCCTGTCCCCGATTCCACAACAAACTTTGTCCAAATTGTAAAAAGATTACTGGTTGTTTTTGTGATAGAAATAAATGTGTTCATTTCCAACTTTAAGAAAGGACTTTCTATTGCAATCTTATCTTAATTTATTACAGATCTGTTCTCTTTTTCAGAATATTAGAAAGGAATACTAATAATAATAAGTTAAGATAAAAATATGAACTTAATTGGTCGTGTCTTTTACTTTAATAAATCAAATTAATATAAAATTATTTTATTTTATAATTTTTAAATTTTAAATTTTAGATATTTTTTCTAAAATTCATTAATAAAGAAATCCTTCCATTGGAATTTTTCTCCTCTTTCAGAGATTATCGAAAAACAATAATAACATGAGCAGCGCATAACTCAGGACACTTTATTGTTTTGAATAAAATTTACGACGCGACGTCAATCCTTCCGCAATAAATTATTTATGTCTTGCAAGGCCTTTCGCGCCAATTGGATAGTAATTCGTGCCCAACCAAATTTGCATTTTACATCAATCAAGAGTAATAGAACTTTCAAGGCACATCTCTTCATGCCTCATTTCAAGTTATTTTAAAAGTCAAGGCTCCAACCAAGAATCGTTTGCCATTTTAATACAGGTTTTTTATATTGTAAATAAATTCGCTACATTTTTAATAGAAGGAAAATTACGAAATTAAGGTTCAATGACAATTTTCAGGGCAGGTAATAAAGCACTTTGGCAGTCGAGTGAAAAGGTTAATGATAGAATGAAACTTGTAAGAAATCATTACCTATAAGTGTGCTTACTACATTTTGTAAAACTCTTTAAAAATAATAATAAAAAAACGTTTAAATTATAAAATACTCATACCTTTACTTTAACTTGTTTTAATTTTTTCAATAATTTAATCTTTAAACTTTATTTTTATTTAGTTAAGTTAATTATTAAACACAAAGAATATGTTTTGAATAACAATGACAAAATTAGAGCTTTTCCGCACTAGGGCGAAAATGTATCACTTTTCGATGTTTAATTTAAATGCTCAATACTTATTTTCACTACAAGCCGTTTTGACGAAGAAAGTTAGGGGAGCCGTTATATGAGTTATTCATTTGTCGCACGCCACCTAGAAGGGCAGCAAGCTAAATTCATACAAAAAAGAACAGTTTGCTTTGTTTCAACCTCTGTTTTAAAATAATAGTTTTAAATGTATTGTGTCTGGAAATTACCAAATTAAGACGTTCGCCATCTTGCATTAGTATTGGTTTTGTGTACAAATATAATTTTAATATTATTATTTCTTTACGTTGTCTTTCTACAGGGTTTAGCCTTATTGTTTCCGATTTTTAAATTATGACTTTTTTTTCACCAATGAAATAAAAATTAAAAATTTTCATTAGTGTGAAGAAGTGGCGCATTATGAAACTAAAATCAATGTCGAAATGCTCACTTCTCGAAACGAAATGGCAAAAATTAAATTTTATTAATTAAATTGAAACGATTTTTAAAAATTTAATTATAGTACATTCTCTTGAAATCAACATACAAGTAACAATTGAACAATAATTTTTCAAAATTAAACTGAATGAATTACCATTTATTTCTAAACACGTAATTTATTTTTCTCCAAGGTTTATTTCCACTTCAATACCTGTAAATTAAAAATCAAGTGATCATGAAAAAGATTACCACGAATTACACGCTATTAAAGCAAATTATTAATTACAATAATTTCATGCTTAGTATGTATTAAATGAAATAAAATATTCAAAGAAAATATAAAAAAATATTTTGTTATCTAAAAATATTTTTAAAAAAATATTAATTTTACAAACGAGTTACGATTGATTTCTAATTAAATCACTACACAAAAAGTGAAGAAATCAAGTTAACATGTAAATAAAAAACGGGTTTATTTCAAGAGTAATTCGCCCTTCAAAATCTAAAACCTACAAACCATTGTAAATATCACCATAAATTTCACGCTGAAGTTAGCTTCAGTGTTGCATTTCGAACAATGGCGTCAAAATAAACGATAAGGTTTACGAACTCAGATAATAATTTACGAGTACATTACCAAACTAAATTGTGATAATACTTTATTTTTGAATAATTTTTAATATGTTTGTAAGGCTATATTATTTAACCAATACTCAAAATCGAGAAGGATTTTAGCTTTATCTTATGATCTTTTAACAAATATTGCAATAATGCTAGTTTATTTGTTTTAAGACAAAAGCTAAAAAAAACAAGTTTGGAATTCTCAAAATCATTTTGCAGAAGTAATTAAAAAAGAATAATAATCAATTTATTAAAGTGATATGAAGTTATAATTATTTATGTAACGAATGTGTAAACTAAAATTTTTTATCATGCGTAAATGTTTGTTTGCACGACATAGTAGTACTTGACGAATAATAAAAAACCATTTCACACATGACTAAAATACATCAAATTTTAAATTTTATCAAAATATATCTTGGAAGAAGAATTTGAAAGTCACTTTTTTGGGATTTTTTCTATGGTTTTGACAGTCAGAATATCAAAATTGAATGTAGTAAGCCAGAATAATATTTTTCCAGTGATAAAATATTTGAGTCAAAACTTCTCACAAACAAATTACACTAAATGTATTGATATACACTGCGTTTCATCCTTTTACGACAAGGGTCTCCGATTAAATTTTAGTTAATATCTCGGAGTGTATCAATCTGATCTCAATTTGTTTTGGCACGAATAAAGGTCTTACCATTGGCCATCGTCTGCACTATAAAATAAAAGTCTAGGTTCATTGCAAATAATTTAAAAAAGGCATGCAAATTTTCCCATACAGCAATACGTTTCATCCTTTTACAACAGGGGGCACATTTTCTACCAATGCGCCAACAAGAGAGAGTTTTTGGTGATTTTTTTTAAA
>JXOV01002815.1:0-15443 GCA_001014945.1 Clogmia albipunctata
CTCTTAGAATTAGAAAAGGAAATAAAAACAACGTGAGGCAGATAAAAAATTTTAATTTGATTTTTGGAACAACGAAAGTTATTTTTAATTTTTGTGTTAATTTATCTAAAAATGCATAAAATTTTGTATAAAACACGGTCGATAAGCATTGTTAAACACTCGGNAGCTTTCTTTAAAGAACTCGCTACGCTCGTGGCTTAAACCAACCCTTGTGTTTAATAATGCCATATCTTATCGACCTTGTTGTATAAATAACTATAACTGATATAATGACCTGTATTAAAAATTGTATAGTTTTCTCAAAATGGCGTCAAAATTTTGACTTTAAGACAAATTTATTCGTAGCTTGTGATTTCCTTTTTTCACTAGTGAAATAAAAATACAAAATTTTCACTATTGCGAAAAAGTTACGCATTATGAAACTCAAATCGATTTTTAAACATAATTTTATATGATACATACATACTAATACATATGAATTATTAAACAAAAAATGAATTCCTTAAAAAATAATTTAATTTTAAAACTAATTCTTATTTCATTCTTTATGTCTAGACAAAGTCCTGGAAATAGACACCATCCGTTCCCAAAAGATACGATTTTGGTCGAACTTTTACACCAAATTGAAGGAGGAAATCTCGAAAAAAGAAGACCGATTAAAACTACTGGACGATCTTATCGGTCATTTGGAGACAGAAGACTACAAGGGGATAGACGATTTAAGGGAGTTATTCGATAGAGAAAGGAGTATGTGGGAGCTGAACTTCGGACCTGACGAAATGGACAACCTAAGAGCTCGACAACTCTTTCTACTATTCGAATTTATTAAAACTGTTCACCAATCTGATGCAGTTGCAAGTAAGATTTTCATTATTATCAGGAAATAACATAATAATAAACATAAAATTGATATTATGGCACTTTAAAGCACAAGTGCTTTAAAGAATCCTTTAAAACACTAGGGTTTTTTCTTTATTATTAAAGTTTGATCTCCGTGAAAGAAATCCACCAATTTTATATATACGCCACTTTTGTTGTGTGTGGTTTACCCATGAACTACGTCTACTTGGTGGTTTATCATATAGGTCACAAAATGTGTTTTTACAGAAATTAGAAGAATTATTAATATTTTTGTCTTAGTTTATTTAAAAATGCATAAAATTTTGTATAAAAGACGGTTGTTAAGCACTTTGGCCTTCTTTAAAACACTCGCTAGCTCGTTGCTTAAAACAATCGTTGTGATTTGAGATTTTATTCATTTTTATATAAAACCTCTAAAAAATTTTAAAAAATACCGCTTTTTGAAATTAATTTCTCTGTCGCACAATTTCAGAGTGATAGTAAATATATATTTTGTCAGTTCCGTATCGAAAAGTACACTTTTCATCAGGTAATTGGTTCAGTAACGGTTTAATTTTCTGCACGGAGTGCTGAAATAATTCAAAATTTGCAAATTGTCACCAATTTGATGAAAATACATATTGTTGTAAAACCATTTCGTTGTGAGTATTCTCATTTCACTCTAATAAAAACACTGTCTTAGTTGTACACATTGTGTCCACAATTTGAAAAAAAACGCTACGAACTGTTTTCATTTTTAATTATCGATTATTTTTTTTCAGAATTACACAAAATAGCGTTCGATACACATGTGAAATCGGTTATTACAGCACTTTTATCGAAATATACTAATAATGCCCCTCTTGTAGTTTGAGTAGTAATTTAAACCATGTACTACAAAATTGATTTCAATTTGATGGTTTTCAAGATGGTCACGTTTTAAAAATAAATAAAAAAACACTTGTGCTATTAAAACGTCTTTAATAGAACAAGTTTTAGTGTCATAATACCAGTTTTATGAAAAAAATATGAAATTCATTTTTACTTTGAAATGAATCTTGTTTAAACGAATTATGATTAAATCTTATAAACATTATGCAAAGTAATTTTGCCATTTTGCTTATTTAAATAAATATTTTTGAAAATCTTTAAAGCAAAAAACTTTGAAAATCAACTTTAATTTCTAAGTTAACAAATATTTTCCTTAAAAATAAAAAACCAATTTCTACTTCTCTTCCAGAAAAGGAGAGCAGAATTTGCGAAAGATGCAAAAAACTATTACCTTCTGAAGAATTGGTGATCCTATGCCGGAAGAACATAAGGGACATTTGCAAAAAGTGCAATTCGTTGAGACTTCCGGCTCAGGAGCAGAACGTCTATCGGGAAATACTCCGATCCATTCGCCGGGAAGAGAAAAGGAGAGGCGCTTTGGCTTCGTTCGCCTTCATAATTCAAGAGGACGACATTCGCTTTTTGATCGAAAACATTTGGCACGGGCACTCGATTCTCAGCCAAAATTCCAACAGGAATCTCCTCAGACTTCCCCGGTGGACCTACAACGAGGACTGGGCGCCCTGGAACTGCATCTGTTTAACCGAATCCGAGGCAAAAACCCACGTCAAATTGAGGCAGCTCGACTGCATTTACGAAAACCATTTGATGAGCATTGTCAAGAGCAGAAACAATCTCGCTCTGACCACGTTCCACAAGCTGAAAGAGATTGACTACGAGTTCGTGGAATCCGGTCAATGGTGGTCGGCGGGACTCAAACAAAACGAATAAGAAACTTTTAATTTACAGTTTTTTCTCTTCTATTTAAAACATGTTCTAATATTTTCATATTATTCATTCAGCTTGATCTTCTTTAAACGTCCCTCTAAACTTTGCACTCGCTTCAGAAGCTTCTCATTCACACTAAACTCGGTGTAGGGCACCCTCAGTATCCGGTAGCCGCTCTTCTCCAGCAATCGGAAAGAAAAGTCCATTATTCCGTTCACAGTTGGCTCCTCTGTCGATGACTTTGATTGACAGAAATCATGGTAATCCAGTGTCATCATTGCAATTCTGTAATTGAGGAAATTTATATTTAATTAGTTACTTTACGATATAATTAAATTAGGGTTTTCTTTTCAATGACTATTACTGTGTAATTTTAATACTAAAAATTTGTACTCTTTACAAATTTTTACAAAATAAAAACCAGTTTTCCTAAAATCCAATCGTCTAAAAAATTAACGTTTGTATTTATAGTTTTTTAACTACATTTCTGTATTTATTACTGCGCAAATGTATTTGGTATGAATTTATAAACAGAAATTCTGATGAAATCTGTTGAAAATTGGCTTTTGGATATTAATAGGTTGTTTTTCAAATGTCGGTGTTAAGTGAAATTCGCAAAATTCTAATTAGTAATATTTATAATTAAATGAATATTAGTTGATTTAATTAAATGTTTGGATATTAGTTGGTTGGGCGCAGAACCTACTAAGGGATTATAGCTATCTAAATTGTCGACAATATTGTCAGATAATAAGTTTTTGAATGACTTTGGTGAGCATTAGATAGCAAAAGGATGGAACAGAAGGGTTAATAAAGTTAGTACGTATTTCGGAAAAGTATTTTCAGATTACATAAAATAATATGTTGTGAGATTATAAATTAAATGTTTAGTTCTATTAAAGTAATGACACTTTGTGCTTGATAAGTATGATACCCGGTTCGAATTACTATTACTATTAAAAACAACCAACAGCAAAAAACATAATATCGATGCTCTAGAATTACAACGTATGCAAATTTGTCAAATGCAACTAAAAACATAAACATTACTAGAAACATATCATTTACACATGAGAGCAAGGACGTAATTCCACGCCGGACCCTTTCAGGAGATAGTTTCGTCAAGGTAGGTCAATATATCAGTTAGGAAGTGAATTAATGAATATCTGGCCTCTATGCTCGATGATGTTAATATCACAAGACTTGTTTTTCGTTTGGAACATCTACCTCGATTGGATTTGTACTTTTGTTTTTTATTACTATTGCAAAATAGGCCTTCATTTTGCATATTTTGATATTCTCAAAGTAATTGACATCGACCATACCTGACACTCTACAGAAAATAAACAAAAATTACATTTGTGTTCGATTTAACAGTATTTGCCGTCTTTGGAACACGTTTACCGACTCCACTGTTTTGATCGATCCCGATCTCTGATGGGTACCAATGGACTGATGCTGTATCAATAATCACGACATAATAAACTAATCTGGATATCGATTAAACAGCGTCAAACACTGCGCTGCATTAACATCATAAATGCGCTTGTCCTTTTTAAATTAAATTGTTTTATAATCGTACAGTATTGAAAAAACTATAATTCAATACCCGCAGACAATTACAAATCGTGTAAATACACAAAGTTAGTACTTTGTACCAAAATTCAACTACTAAAAATTATAATTTTTTATCTTAGTAGCCTAGAAGGAATGTATATTTTGACATTTTTCATGCCTCTATAATAAAGTAGACTTTGACTTATTAATCATTTTCTCATTTCATTCGTTTTCTAGAACTCTACTCGAGTTTAATTATGTTTCATTTTTCCCACACGTTGTTTAAATAACTAAACAATTTGCCGATACGATCGCTTTCCAACACAATAAAAACATAAGTATTAGTTTTACAGTAACAATTTAAGAGAGTGTACTAAACGATAATTCTTTGGGAAAGTGGATTTATCGGGCTTGAAGACTGGAGACTCAGGCCAGTTCTCGTTTTCTTGCTCTCCTGTAAAGTATTTTGCAAATGCGTCATTGTAATTCTGGAACGTCGATATGAAATAACATTGATTTAATATTCAAAATTCAGAGCTTTAACTGTCAAAGAAACAATTTTACTTAAATATTTTTACAAGGATTGACTGAGATTTAAAAAATTGGATTTAGGGAAAATAAAACAAATAAATTACTAAATCACCCATAAGAATAAATAAATAAAAATATCATAAAAGTATAAGCACATACCTCGTCGCCTTGGGATCTGTCGACTCAACAGGTAATCGGTTTCCTTTGGGGTCCAGGACGCAAATGGCGTCAACGAAGAAACCCATTTTCGAATCAAAATTGGTCCTGACCAGGTCTGCGGCACTGCCTGACTTCTGGGTGGTAGGCAGAAGGGTGTTCAGGGTGTCCATTAGACTTCCGATAAGCATTTGCTTTGACTTGTTCACCGTATTCCAATCAATATCGAACGATTCGCTCAAATCCACCTGCTTCTTGTTGAAGAACAACTTGGAAACAGCATTGATGTTTAACAGCTTCATTTTGACTGATTGAAGAACAGCAGGCTTTGCTTTAGCCTCGTAGAAAAGTTTATCCATAAAATTCTGGGTGAAAATGGTCGATAATTGGGCTTCAGAACTCCATCCAAGGACAGTCAAAGCCCATATGTGGTTCAAGTAGTCAGTAGCTTTTACAAAATCTTCCCTAACAAGAAGGTTTGACAGTTCCAAACGAATGTCATCTGAAATTGTGGGACGAATATTTAAAACGGCTGCTGCGATTATAAAAGCGGAAATGTCCTGAGGTCTTGCATTTTTCTTGTTTTCCACCAGCCATTTTCCGAGCAATTCCATCAATTCATTGTCTCTGTACTTAATTAAGCCCAAACTGGTGCATACCGAGCCAATTATTGCCGATTTCGACGTGTTAATTGAGCTAATCGCCTTTTGGAAATCCCCACAAATTCGATTTATTAAATTCTGATCAGGAAAATTCAAAACGGACATGGCGTAAAGGAGATCAGCGCACTTCTTCGGCTCAATTGGCTCCTCTTTACTGGTAATATTCACCGCCAAGGACCTCAGTAGAGGAACGGAGCGCCTCTTTTTCTGCGCCAAACTCGACATTATTTTGATCATTTGCTCCAAATTTACATTGGAAATAAGTTTAGCAGCTTCATCGTCCCCGGTTACAGACAAAACCGTGTTCAAATCCTCATTCCTGTACGTCTGGAACTGACTAGAAAGGCGATTCTTCCTTCCCGAATTGTTAAAATTCGACTGTTTATCGCCGCCTACTTTACCCAATAGTTGACAAAGTTTCAAAAACCTGCCGTCATTTTCGAATTCACTGAGCTTAACCTTGTCTAAAGAATGCCACTCGGCGATCACAGACACTATTTTAAGGGCCTGAGTTCTGTGCAGCTTCTGGTCAGCCATTTTCAACAAATCTCCAATGGCAGAGGCTTTTCCAATTTGCTCCTCAATCGCCTGCGAAGAAGCCAAATTGCCATTCGTTGGAACCTCATTATTACTCAAAGCTGCAAAGGCTGCCGCAACCATGGGATCTACAATTAAAAAATAACAATAAAACCGTTCAATCATTCAATAAAACCATACTTTTCACGAATTTGGCCGGCTTTTCGCCATCTTTTATAGGATTGTCCGACTTTGAACTTGGACTGGCCTTCAACTCAGTCGCTGCAGTGCTGAGCAGACACCTCTTCTCGAAATACTTTCCGGCGACACTCCTCAGATTGAACCACCTTTGTAAATTCAGCACTGTTTCCAAAATAGAGCAAAAAGGTTACATTTTACATAACACAACAAAGCTATATAAGGCCATTTATTGACTTAAGGGAATACTAACTTGTTATAAAATGTATTTTAACTGACGAGCTAACTAAAGAAGTTTACATTTAGCGCTTCAAACCAATAATTCAACCCCAATTTACAAACATTGGGTTCGTTGAAATAAATTCGCGAAAAAACACCCGAGATCAAAGTGACATTTCCAGTGACAGCTGCTGCCATGTGATTTCTTCTTGTTCTTCCCACCACTCATTTCTGACTGTCGTCTGACGTTTATTTTTGTAAAAGTTTGAGCCTAATTTTAGTTTTAAACCGAGAGTTAGCTATGTTTTAACTAGGATATAAGTGTATTACGTTTAGTTTGCATCGAGCTGCCTTATTTGGAATCGGTGTTTGTCCTCAATTTTCCGCAGATTTAAGTGTTTTCCTTTGCTCTTGTTGTTGTTTATTAAAAACCAAATATTCGGAAGAGAAGCAAAGTTAGCAAGTAAAGTTCGTCACGGCGAATCAACAATAAAACTGTGGATCCAGCGAGTGCTAATTTCTCGGGCGAATTCAGCCAGTTCTGGAAAGTGGTCTCATTTTTCCAAGTCAAGGGATCCGTCTGAATTATGAGCTTTTTGTTGTGAGTAGTACAATTTTATGGCAATCGCAGATATCGTGTGTGTGAGGAAAACAAAGGTCTCATTGTTTTGATTGATGTGGGTTTTTGTTTTGTTTTATTTATTTTTTTTAGTTCGAGCCGATCGAGCAAAACTTTCAAGCCAAAGAAGAACATCCCAGAGGGGACCCACCAATATGACCTGATGAAACATGCGGCCGCCACTCTGGGCTCTGGCAACCTGCGTAATGCTGTCGCTCTTCCCGATGGCGAGGATCAAAACGAATGGGTGGCTGTCAACAGTGAGTAATCCAAGTGGGCTTTGCCTATTGGAATTTCCCATTTTACTCATTTTTCTCGTGTTTAACCACAGCCGTAGACTTTTTCAACCAAATCAATATGCTGTACGGAACGATAACCGAGTTCTGCACGGAGGAGAGCTGCGTAATTATGTCGGCTGGACCGAAATACGAGTATCACTGGGCGGACGGACAAACGGTGAAAAAGCCGATCAAATGCAGCGCCCCCAAATACATAGACTACCTTATGACGTGGGTGCAGGACCAGCTCGACGACGAGACCCTGTTTCCGTCAAAGATCGGAGTCCCCTTCCCCAAAAACTTTCAGGTAATCGCGAAAACGATTCTCAAGCGGTTGTTTCGCGTCTATGCCCACATCTACCACCAGCACTTCCCGGAGGTGGTGCGGTTATGCGAGGAGGCTCACCTGAACACCTCCTTCAAGCACTTTATCTTCTTCGTGCAGGAATTCAACCTAATCGATCGAAGGGAATTGGCTCCTCTCCAAGAACTTATTGACAAGTTGACAGCTCGCTAAATGCAGCGCCAACTACAGATTAGGTGTTGTTCTCTATACAGTAGTAGACAAGGCGCACTAAGTTAATTTATAGTTTCGCATAAAATGTTCTCCACCCAACTTTTATTATTATAAACATTGATTGAATAACAATTTAGACGAGCTTAGGCTTTTTATTAGTTGTATAAAAAGAGAAGGAGAACACGATTATTTATATTGTACGTATTTAGAAGAAGAGATGGTTTCGAATTTTATAGCAATTTCTCCTTTTTCTTACACTTTGTCCTTAGTTTTGCCCTTTAAAATGTCGATATATTGATTTGATGAGCTTTAATCGTCCATATCATTCTGTTCTGCCCTTTGTTATTTCCATGCCGTTTTCGTCCAGTCATTATTCAGTATTTATTAACCCAAAACCATTCGATTCTTGTTCTACTTTTCTCTTCTAATCTCTCTCTCTCTATTATTCTATTTCTAATCGCAATAAAGATTATACAGGCTTCAGTAGACTAGCGAGCCCTACTACACGAATTGTAGACAGCAGAAGGAATAAATATTGATGATACTTTTGATAAAAAAAAAAACAAAGAATAATAACAGGAGATTTCTATTTTTTC
Source organism: Clogmia albipunctata (assembly GCA_001014945.1). Taxonomy (NCBI): domain Eukaryota; kingdom Metazoa; phylum Arthropoda; class Insecta; order Diptera; family Psychodidae; genus Clogmia; species Clogmia albipunctata. Next base: position 8,469 of record JXOV01002815.1, read on the forward strand.
AGTGAAAATAATTGAAATTGTATTATTATTAGATTCGAAAAACCAAGTAACGTGATTGTAAATAGCAAAAACAAGATTTAAATTACAGAAAATACACTTAATTTTATACAAATATATCTTGGTCTTTTATTCTTCTGGGCTTTGGGGAATTTTCAGGGACAAAATTGAATATCAATTGGACACATTTTGTAGGTTTTTTCTGATTTGGTATTTTTTTGTTTTTTATTATAGTAGGCTTATTGTGTGAAACTCTTCATTTTATGTTGTATTATTATACAAATTGGCACTAATTATTTTAACATTTTATTACATTATTAAAAAAAAATAATTTTATAGAGAGTGAATTTAAAAATGGATTTTTTTAAAATATTTTTCTTAACACAATACAAAATATTTGATTTAATAAATATTCCAGTGCTAAAATTTGTGTATTTTTTACACATTCATTTCTACTGTTTTGTTAATAGTATACTAATACTGCGTCTAGACAAGGAAGCTAGGGATACCAGTGATGTAACTAATCAATTGGAACCCAGACTAATTGAGCGACTGTTACAACACCCTACTTAACCTCGATCCGGAATATTTTCACCTGTGGACGAATGATGGAGACAGGCCAGGAAGGGAGGTTGGTAATCGACGTCGTAAGACCCATAATAGATTACATTATTATTTATTTTATTTAATGAATTAATATTACAATATTTCCATGTTACAATCTATATTCATATTTCTTTGGAAGAGAGAAAAAAAAACAATAATAAAAGTAGTATTTGTCTGAAGGACCTACAAAAGAACAGCTGATGGTACAGATCGAGACCGACTCAAACAATTACCAAATCAATAAACGGGTCACACAGCCGACAAAATGACCCAGTCCCTCTTCAGATCGAAATGACAAACTTTCTGGGACGCAATATAGCTACAACGAACTTCAAAAATATCAAAATGCCTTCTGAACCTGAACAGGACCTCAGTTTCTTCAGAGAACAGGCAGCGGGGTTTTCATTAGACGCTAGAAGGCGACAAACTCCAAACTTCCTACGGTAATCCTGGAGGGCGGTGCAATCAGTTAAAAAGTGCTCCAGCGTGTCTACACTCCTGGTCAAAGCTATGTGCCAAACCATCCCAGTAGATACAGTTGCACTTCGCGTTCTGGTCAGATTCTTGACAATCGCAAGGGCCATAGTCTGAGATATAATCGATTATAGAGAAGCTCCTTGTATGTTTGTGAGCTATAGCTCCCGAGTGTGGCTCAACGCTCAACCCAACATAACATCACAGAACTGGACACATAAAAATGTGGTAATTAAAGTACTTACTCATTAAACATTTTTGAAAAGAGAGACTCATGGAAGTCATAAGAATTTTCGGTATTTTTTTGCAAAGAAATTATAATTTTTTCTAAACGATTTGATTTTATTATGCTTTTATTAAAAAAGCATAATTTTCTTTTTTTTTATACAATTTTAGGGAAAAGTTTAAATACGTTAAATAGTTAAGTTATGCTTATAATTACGAAAAAATTTTTGTCGTTTATTTTGTCTATTTTTTTAAACTAATAATTTTCTATTGATTTAACAACATTTTAAAGTAAAATATGAAAAAAATATTGATTTAAATTGCAGCCTATTTAAATTACACTAAAATTTAAGTAATAGTGATACATGCTAGCAGGGCTGGATTTAGACTAGGGGCATTTTATTTTTTTTATTAATTATTTATCGGGGCTAATGCCCAGGGCGGCAAAATTTCTGTACAATTTATAATTATCTATTATAAATAAACATTTTATATTTCAAGAAATATAATTTATGCATTATGTATCAATTTAAAATTTTGAAATTTAAGAAAAAACTATCAAAATAGTTTTTTATATTGGTCTATGGCATAATATGTAATAAATTTTCTACAATTAATTACATATTTTCTAAATCCGTCCCTGCGTGATTGTGTTTCAAAGGAATTTACTACGAGTACAACTAGAATTAAAAAATTGTCATGGACCAGATCAGGGTTCTCAAACCTAGACAAAAAAAAATAACGACGAAACGTGTCCCCTAATGAGGTAAGAATTACAACAATACGGCTTTTTCAATAAAAGCAACCAGTGTCCAAATGATTCAAAATTTAAGAAATTGCTCCTCCATAATTGATCCGGAGAAGACGATACGGACGTCTCCCCTGTGGGAAGAGCCATCCGTCGTCCAGACCAAATGGTTTCTGTCAATAATTATACATCGAACGCGTGTCCTCAAGTGCTTTTGTTACAGCTCTGGTGGGACAAAGCGCAATATTCGTGGAAAAACACGTGTCCGGACCAATTACATACGAAAAGACTTATAAAACTAATTTCCTCTTGTTGTAAATTTAAGTTTTTGTGGAAACTTAAAAAGAACCACTCAGAACGTGTCACATTCGTTCCTACAATGAAGCAGGGGACGATCTTCAACGGCGAAAGCTCAACTCCGAAGAATTGAGCTTCACCCTTTTCACGATCCGAACGTGACACTTTCACTCATCATCATGGTTTGTTGGAATCTTCATGTAGAAGACGCAATTGGTGAAGACATACTACAGAAATGATCCTGTGAAGTATAGTCTTATCGGTTTCTAGTCAAGAGATTCGACCCCTCCGCAGCGCTACGGTCAGCGCTAGCGAATCGTAAAAAAGCACAACACGTAGAAAATCTGCTATTTTTAATCTATTTCTCACGATTATCAATGTATTACGCGTTGATAATACTCACATTTGTCTATTTCTCTTATTTTATTTTGACAATGATTAGCTCATTGTGGTATTTTCAATGAATTTAATTTATTCAATATTCAATAGTCACAAAATGAGTCAGTATATTTTTGGAGCTCATTTTAGTTTTTTTTTACTCAAAGTTTATTCAGGTTAATCAAATATATTTCTAAAATAATCTAAGGCCGTTCATTTATTTTAAATTTTAAGGAAAATAATTTAGAATTAAAAAAAAACAAAAGTTAAACTAATCGACAAAATGATAAACCCATATATTACAAAAATAATTATCAATTTTTTTTATTCATTAATTTATTTTATATTATTTTGATTTATCATTAAAAATCAATCCACTATGAAATTAGCGACTTTTGCAATAATTATTATTTAATTAATATTTAATAAATTATTAAAAATTGTCATAATTTTCAAGAAATTAATTTTTTTGATATGGTTATTAAATTTCAGAACGGTTTATTTGTATTTGTTTGTACCCGTAAATTAATTTTAAAAACTAATTTAATGTTTAAAGAAGTAAATTATGTTTTAAAAATTGTTTTTTATTTAAAAAAATACGAATTTGCTTACTATATCAATTCATCTTTAATTTCTATTTGAAATCAATTAAACATTTTTACCGTTATTGTTATATGGAAAACATTCCAAATTATAATTAAATTTAATCTTATGAATATATTATATATTAATATTTTAAACTTTAAAATAAACGAAATGTCTAATATATTTATTAGCAAATTTTTAATTATATTACTACAATTGAAATGACTAATTGAGAAATAAACTATTGAATTTTAAATAATTTCGTTATTAAAGTTATAATTTTTAAATTTTATACATTTTAGTAACATAAAGTTGATATTATGACATTTCAAAAATAATATTGACTAATTTTAAATAATTATTTAAAATAACTCACTATTGAAAAATATGCTTTCAATTTTATTATATAGATTTATATTTCTCCATTAGTTGAAACCAATCCCGATACTCCCTTGCCTTATCGTACCAGTATTTGGTTAATTGGTCGTAATTTAATCCTGAATCGCCGCCTAGTTCCTCAGGTAGTTTGGTAATGACTTTGGGGCAGTTTCCTTTTGTAATCACGACCCTTTGCTTCATTTTGCTCGTCATAAAAGTTCTGAAAATGTTCAAAAGAAAATGAACGTGAACTGGGGCGTTAACAAACTCCAAGTGCTTTGGTCTGCTGCTGAAGTTCTCCCAGCTTCGGACCGATCTTTTGATCAAAGCCGGATTAAGTTGTAGAGCATGGCCCAGTGTCACATTTTTCATGTCGAAAATCGCCATGATTCCGTAAATTGAAACGGTTTCGTCCAAATGAAGCAAAAGCTCCAAAAGCATTTTGCAAACTTTGAAAACGTTGTTTTGACTGTGGCGATGAGGATCGTGAGCTGCTGTCCGAATGATGACTACAGTCCTGTTGTTAATGTCCTTTTCAGGAAGAGGCAGAAAGCATCCCAACTTTAGAAGTTCGTCCAATTCTGGCAACAGTGGATCTCGATTCGAGAACCATTCAATCCTCTCCGATCGCATTTGGTAAAAGCTAAAATGGAAAATTATTTGCAATTTATTTAATATAAAATGTATCAAAGAGTTTTTAAAACAATTTATTAATTTATTCTATTATGGTTGCACGTGAAAATTTTAATTGAGTATAAGCCACTTATTAAACCTGTCGGGACCAAAATGATTTGGCCGTAGTATACTTACGCGTCTGTCACACCGAAAAGTCATAAAATTTACTGCTTGTGGAAGAAGCGCCCACATTTTTAACATCCAATTTCCCAATTAACTGTTATGATTAGATAATGAAATTGCGATCACAAATGTGCGTCTCAGGGTTACTGAGAACGAAGGAGAAGTTTGCTTATTGCCTTCTTATTGGATCCCAAATTTTTCTTATCTTCGGGCATAACGGTATTTATTGATACCGTCTCAAATTTCAAACCGTCATTGTGCCGTTAATAATTGCTCTATTTTAATTTTGTAAGTGCAAAAAATGGCAAGTAAAACAAAGATTCCATGGACATGCAATTTCATTATCTAATCATAACGGTTAATTGGGAAATTGGATGTTAAAAAGGGGGCGGATCGTCCACAAGCAGTAAATTTTGGTGTGACTAGCTCATACCGTATAACTCTATTTAATTTTTTAAAACTGCAATCGCTTGCAAATAAAATACAGATTCCATACACATGCAATTCGATTATCTAAATATATAAACTAATAGGTAATTTTTAAATAGCGATTCGTCGCTTAACGGTACTTATTTTTAATACTCAAGAATATTATTGATGTCACAAGGACATAGCACGCAAAGATCTTTTCTATTTTTTCCTTTTACCGTCACTCTTCCAATCGATTAAATAAACACAGGGCTCGCAATTCCTGATATGGTTAACATTGGTTAATATAAAAATAAACAAAAGACATAGTTGTAGTTCTCGCAACTCTTTGTAATAGTGACCTTGGGCACAAAGTGGTCGAATAAAGCGATGTATTAATCGCATCAAGCGATTGATATATAATTTATTTATATGCTGTTGTTTCTAGGCATTTTGGCTGGATAAGTTGAATGTCTGTATTATCCGTGGTTTAAATAAGAGTCTTCTATTCTGTATATCTAATTTGAATTTCGATTAAATTAATTATTATTATCACCTTTTTATTATAACACGTTAAGAATTTATGGCTTTAAGAATGTTCTCAGCTTCTTAAGGGTTTGTGACACAAAAAATCGTTGAGCAATAAAGATTAGCAAATAAAATCATTTGTATGTTTTCTGGTAACAATCAATTTGTCATTTTCAGTTCTTCCATAATAATTTATATAATATTATATATAATTTTACTGTATTCACATTCTACCTCAGAGTTCCATACTGAGCAAGATGTGTTTTATTTGATAACACAATATTTGTCTATACCATTCCAAAAAAGAACAATATATTTAATAAGTGATTAAACAATTTTTTAATGAAATTTGATTCATTTTCTAAAGTTAAGAGCGGATTCGGAGACATAATAAACTATTCTCTCTTAAAATAATCTAATTTTGATTAAATAACTAAAGCGAATATATTACTCAATCACTGCATTATCGCGAATTACACATTTTAAAACCGATTAAAATTAAGTAAGTCAATAACAGACTTAACTATTTTAATTTTGTTTATTAATAATAACAAAAATTCAATAAACAAATTAATTGGGAAGCAATAAATCCCCTCGTTCTTATCAAATACTTTGATAACATTTTTATATAAAAAAAATCACATACTTTTTCATTTTTTTCTTTGTCTTTTCCAAATCAAACTTGCACCCCCTTAAAAAGTTCACAATCACAACAGGGTCTTGACATCCATTTATTTTGGGATTGTCCTCTAACCACTCTTGAACTTCCTTAACCATTTCATTGCGAATTGCTGGGGTTTCCCCGAGCAAGTTTTCCGCATCCACATAACATTTTTCGGACAATTTAGGCTTATATTCTATAATATTTAAACTTTCTTTCGACATTTCTAATCTTCGCACAGTTTAATTGCAACTGCTCGCAATTTATTTTTGCTCAACGTTTTTACTATGCGTTTCAGCGATAAGCCGTACACACTGATAATGTGTAATCAGTCGTTCATTGTCTCCATCATAAAAAATACCACCGGGTGCAGCTAGAAAATAACAATAAGAGGAATACTATCTAAGCCAAAATAAATAAATTGGCTGGATAAATTCAAAACTAACAAAATTTATTAAATGTTTTATAAGAGAATCTAAGTATGTTATTTTTGTAACATAAAATTGATATTATGGCACCAAAATTTATTCTGTCGAGATATTGTTAAAACACTACTAGTGCTTTAACGATTTCTTTAAATTTTGTATAAAACGGTCGTGTTTTATACAAAATTTTATACAAAAATTTATACGCATTATTAAACATACTGGTTTTCTTTAATATTTTCTAAAAACCCTAGTGATTAAAAATTCTAAAATAGTTATTTATACAACAAGGTCGATAAGATAAGTCATTATTAAANTTCTTTAAATTTTGTATAAAACGGTCGTGTTTTATACAAAATTTTATACAAAAATTTATACGCATTATTAAACATACTGGTTTTCTTTAATATTTTCTAAAAACCCTAGTGATTAAAAATTCTAAAATAGTTATTTATACAACAAGGTCG
>JXOV01002816.1:0-10322 GCA_001014945.1 Clogmia albipunctata
CCCACACGTTGTTTAAATAACTATTTAATGCAAATAAGTACATAAACACGACTAGGAACATATTTGTCTAAATAAGAGCGAGGGCTAAACCGTGGCTTTACTGAGGACCACCACAGGAGGTAGTTTCCTCTAGTTTTAAATATCAGTTTCGGAAATAGTCTAATGAATCTCTAGCCTCTATGCTCGATGATGTTAATAACATATAAAAGGTTTATTTACAGTTTACACAATTTTCTTAGATATTAATTGGGCAAGTTTTAATAAACTTGTCCTTTTGTTTTTATTGAGCTTAAAACAACGTCTGCAAAATAGGTCTCTGGAGCACGTTTTCGAAGTACACGCCTTTGTTTTGACTGAAAAAATGCACAAATGAAAAATCAAAAACTATCCAATCAAGAATTTAACCACCGTAATTAAAAATAACTCTCATATTCCTATGTTTGAAATTGAAATAGATCCCCAAGAGACGTTATTCTTTATTAAGTCTTCAACCACCGGATTCAGTTTCGTCATCATTTCGAAATTTACAGTTAAAATAACGTCAAATTAATTTCCATAAATTAAATTAAATTAAATTTTGGTGCGAATCATAAAAGGTGGATTGGTCAATTTCCTGAAAGATTCACCACAATATTTTGGCTCTTGTTTGAAGTGGAGCTTTTAGCGGCTCGGTCGTGCATTTGTCGGACCAATTTGGATCTAATTAGGCTGCTGGCGTTGGACAGGGCTTAGTTTAACGGCAAATTGGCGGCCGTGACACAGACTTTTTGGATATTTGGTCGTGGTCAGGGGTTGTGCCGATTGAAGGTCACTCCGAGCGCAGAGTGTTGCGGCTTTCGAGCAGCAGTGTCCAAATCGGGTTAAATTGGCCGCGAAATTCCACAAGAGACAAACACATAAACTGCATATCATAAATTTATGATTACGGTTTGATAGAGAGTCAAATGCAAGATTAACTGATAATGTTTTATTCATTTTATATGTTCAATAAATCGAAAATAATGAATGTACAATGTTTGTAATTAGAAATTAAACATTTATCAAAGCCACGATTAATACTCGTAAGTTATAAAATAATTTATATCTCATACTATTTGTACAAACAAATTTGTTGTGAAATTTAGAAAACCTTTTTTTATTTTGAATATCGATTTAAGTTATCATTTTTATGCTAATAGTAATTGATTCAGTTTGATTTGAGGTTGTTTCCTTGATAAGAACGTGTTCTTTCACATTAACAACATCTGGTTTCAGTTCCTAATTATTTCCAAATATGTAGGTTTCCTTACTTAATTAATTTTACGAGTATTTTAGAAATATATGATTTAAATAGAAAATAAAAAACCCCCATCGAATTGTGATAGTTTAGGTATTGGCAAAAAAAATTAACAAAAAATTAAATGTAATGACTTTTCTGCTTTGTGATTTCATGTATTAAAAATTTAAGAATTTTATTCAAATTTCTAGAATTGTATTAAAATTAATTTTATTAATTAATTAATAAATCCTTTCCCATCATATCGTATCCCATTCAAATCCTCTTGAATCTTTATAACACTGTTAGAATGGTTACCTGTGCCATCAATATTCGCCATTTGGCAACTGCTCGTGTAGACAGTAAAGGTCAGTCACTATATACGATCATGAACATTATTAAGCCAATATTATTGTATTTTAGTATTGAATCTTGCTCGACTTTTTAAGATATTTGAATATTTAAATTAATGAAGGAAATTGATTGATATTCGCAGCACCCGCTTGGGGATTATATATATTTTATACACACATATAAAATATAAGAATAAGATAATTGTCCAAATGTACAAAAACGTGTCATTAGGTGTATGGCGAATGAAGGAAATACATTTAAAATAGTATATTCCGATACAAGTGGTGAAATAAAGGTTATTACAGCACGAATTTATCGTGTATTTTGACGAGCGCAGCGAGCTAAAATAGGTAAATGAGTGCTGTATATATATTTTGTATATATTTGAAAAAATATCAGTTAATCGATAATTAATTATAAAGCCGTTCACAGTGGTTTTCTCAAATTGTGCAACCATAACTCACAACGACATTTTCATATTTAAAAAATAAACTTGTTATGACAATAATATGTAATTTCATTGAATTGGTGACAAGTGAGACACAGGGGTTTTTTCAAATTGTGCCAAATCAACGAAATTCTCAACGGAAAATATTTCAATAATAATGTGTTGTTATGACAACAATTTGTAATTTCATTCAATTTGTGTGCAAATTTTGAATTATTTCATCACTCCTTGCAGAAAAGTAAACCGTTACAAAACCAACTTGCATGAAGAAAAGTCTACTTTTTGATACGGAATTGCACAAAAACTGTTTAATATTGGACAGCAAATAATATTTTTTTAAAAATATACATATTACTCATAAATTAACGGAAATTTACTCAATAAACTGAAGGGGATTTAAGTTTGTTAAGAATTTTTTGTTGTATAATTGTATTGTAAAGTGGTCAGACCTATACTGCCCTAGAGTGGGGTGCTGAATGGCGGGTTCAATAACACTTTTAACTTTTTCCATTTAAAGGCTCCTCAGATTATTTAAAGAAATTACTATATCGATTTCAATAAGTTAGTTAGAGTCTGAAATATTGATAGACAGGTAGAGCTACGGCGAATTGCGTTGAGGGGCGTATGGCTGTCCACCATACACCTAATGACACGTTTTCGTGCATCGTTACAATAACCTTATTCATATATTTATATAAAAATAAGGGCTATAATCCCCGAGCGGTTTTTTCGCCCAACCTACCAATTCACCAATTAATTAATATGACAAATAAAAAAATCGCGTAAAAATATGTACTTTACATATTTTGTATAAAAGTTGTGAGTTATTTATAGTTTTAGAATTAAAAAACTTATACTAATTTCTATTAAATAGTTTATTTTTAATTAGTTTTTCTTCTTCTCAAGAATCAATATACAGTGTGAATTGAGGCGATAGCCGCAACCGTTTATCCTTGATGTCTCTGGAATTAAAAGAAGATGGATCCTCAAATTGACACACAGTATATCTCTTTACATATTAAAACTTTAGGTTAAAGCAGATTGGCAAATTCTTGAATCAATTGTAAGAAATTGCAAAAAACGAAAAACCGTAAATGCCGAACGGGTCGGCGTTATACTCGTACCCCACTTTTCTCCGTTATGGGGCATTATATAAACAATCTATTAATGGGGATTGGGGTTGTTAGACAATCCGAAATATATTAGGAATTAGAAAAATTGGGGTCCCGAAGTCATAGCAGGCCGTCAGTAGCTCACATTGAAAGTCTAAAAACCTTGATTTTGAAATAACAGAAAATAGTATAAAAAATTTTCGAATTCAAATAAAGTAATGATGGCTATCGAAAATTGGGGTCATTTTGTATTGTGGGGTATAATATGGGCACAATTGGACAGCAAATAAAGTCACAATTTCGGATAATATTTTCTAACATAGCGGATTTTTACGATATTACGCAACGCAGCTAACAAACGGCTTGGGGTATCGTAGCCAAACCATATTAAAATAAACAAAACTTAAATTCCTTAGAAATCGTCCAAACATAGTTTTGAAATTAAACTGCTGGGATCCAGTCATTTCAACTATGAATTAACTCAAAAATATCAGCAGAATTAATATATGGAACAATCATAGGCTCAAATTGAGCAAGTTGATTATTATCTTTAGTGCCAAAAATACCTATTATTATATATTTTTATCTCAAATTAATTTTGAATTTAACGTATAATAAAAATGTGAAATTTGTGCCATGTTTCCAGTTTTCTCGGAATAAAATAAGCTTGGCATTCACATTTGTAACTTATAATCTGTATTTAACTTCTGAATTACAATTTATAACTTTTATTCAAATTTTACCCATATTCATGTATATATTCAATGGCACTTTTTCCCTCCACATAATTTGTATGGTTTAACGATACTAAGCCAAGATACAAAAACTTTTGCAAATTAGTTGGCATTTGTTCGTCTGCGAATGGAAAGATTTATGTGACAAAGATTTATTCGTTTCCTAGTTTTTTATCTTGTCTAGCTTTAATTTGGATTCGCACTTTTAGTTCTACGCTGTACTTTATATCATATGCTTTAATAATATTTTACTATCTTTGTTAGGTAATGATTCTAATGGTTATTTTAGCTTGTATCCAGGATTAAATTATTTTTAATTTATTCTTCAATGAATTTGAAATCAGTTAAAAAATATAAAACATTTCTTTAATGCTATAGAATTAAACTATATTTATAGAAAATTAGTCTGAGGATTTTAAATACGAAACATATCTAGGATGTTTCCATCCAGGTCATCAACAACAATATAGATGCGTATCCTTTTTTATTTTAATTTTGATGTTTAATTTACTATATTTGGTTATTTTATAATTTGTATTTCAAAACCGCTAATAAAAATTTGATTTTTATTTAGAAGTTGAATTCCCTCTAGGACATACAACCAAAACTGTCAATTGTAATTAATTGACGATCAGATTTTATAGAATTAAGACAGTGAACATTAATGCGTCATCAAAATTGGAATCTATCGTAAAGATTTCTTTAAAGCACTAGTGCTTTTTCTTTATTATTAACGTGTGACCTCCGTGAAATAAATCCAACAAAATTTATATGGACATCAATTTCGTTGTGTATGAATTACGACAAAACACCAAATTCAGAGAGGATGAAAGCATTCCAATCCTAGACGACCTACTGATTCCGGCACGTCACAGATTTAAATCGAGACATCCTCCGTTATTACTAGCTAAACAACTGTCTGAAGACGGATTTGAAACTAAAGCAGTTTGGATTGGAGAATGGGACAGAGCTTCAATCACCATTCTTTGAATTTGGTAAAGATGTCAAATCGGAATTTCAACTACCCCGTAAGGCCTGGTGTAGTTTAAATCGTCTTCGTAGAGGTCATGGAAGATGCAACTTTCTTATGAATAAATGGGGCTTCAAAAATGATCCGTCCTGCCAGTGTGGAGCGTCTCAACAAACAATCGCATATATGGTCAGAATGCCCGGAGCTGAGATATACAGAAGAACTTCAAGATATCGAAAATCTTCACGAAGACGTAATAAAATGGTTGATTGTTCTGGATGTTTGATTAAGGATACTCTAAATTTTTTGTTCACTTTCACTTGTATTAATAAAACTAATACGCAAAACGTGGTTTAAAACAACTCTTGTGTTTAATAATGCTTTATTTTATCGACCTTGTTGTACAAATAACTATTAACAAATATAAATTTATTAAATGATAATATTATGAATTCTTTATACAAAATAAGAAAATCAGTAAGACTTTTTCAAAACTCTCCTACTGAAATCGATGTACCACAAAAATACATACATCTAGAGCTCATGAAATTAAAAGCTCTATTACAATATTTACATTATGGATCACCTATTGCCAATGATTCAATGAAATAGCAGATTGTTTTAAATCTTAGAAAAAGAAAGAAATAAAACGATGGTATATAACTATAAAAACTCTTAAATACAAAGGGAAATGAAACTTATGAAGGTATTCACAAAGAGAATAATTTAGGAAAAAATCTTTTAAACTTAAAACAAATGGAGCAATTAATAAATTTAATAAAAATAGTGAAAATATTATTTCAATTTGTAATCCCTAGTAATGAAAAACTAATTTAAATCATCCCATAGTACATTATTAACATATGTTTCTTTTCAAAATTCAAGTAACAATACTATTCATTTGTATGGATGTTTTGAATAAAAAATAACAACATATTCATCGAGATTTTAAATTTAAAAACACTTATTTTCAATTTAAAATGATCCCTTTTGTTCGTCATAAAAGTGTAGAAATAATATTTTACTAAAGCAACTCAGCCAAAATCTAATCCATATTTATATGCATAACAATAGTCTCATACAAAGCATATAACTTCCATAAAGTGCTGGAGCCAACGATTTCTCACTTTGATTGCTCAGTACACTGAAAATGTGCAGCTCTGTGGTGATTTTTGCTAACGAACTGTTCCAAACCAGACAAGACCGAAACTATGGGATGCAGTTAATTTTGAATCTCGACCAAATAATAAATTGGATCGCTCTCGACCCAGTCCAACAAACGTGATCTTCATTATTTCCAGGCCTGTTATCAGGTGTGAATAGAAGGTGTTACGTTACTCTATTCTATTCTATTCTTCAGCATGAATAGAACAAATCTTTAACCCGACCCATTAATTTATCTATTTATTTTTCATAGTTCATTTAGTTTGTAAGATGATACGTTCATAAAGGAAGGGCATGTATGGATTGGATGTAATTAGGCTCACTTTGGAATCAAAATATTTGGTTTGTTTAAAGTAATTAGATTTATTTGGAACTGGTTGGAAGAGTTATTGCTTTGATATGACAGAAAATATAGAATTACATTTTTAGTGAACTTCCATTCATTGGAATACATTTTTATATTGATTTATTTATACGTATTGGATTTATTGTAAAAAATTAAATAGTTTTTTATGTGAGGAATATGTGAACTAAATGTTTTTTTATTATAAATAAAAAGAATTTAAAAATTTACGAATAATATAAAACCAGTTCCATGATCTAATTCATATCTTTATATATGAATAAGGGCAATAATCCCCGAGTGGGTTCTTCGCCGAATCTATACCTACCATACCATACCAAAAAACCAGTTCGCACATGACTAACATATATGTAGCTATTTTTGCAATTCAACCACTAAATATTATGCAAACTAAATTTAAAATTTTGATACTATATCTCACGTTAATTCTTGATTCATAGCTACTTTTCTTCAAAATTTAACTTGAAATAGAAATTTAGAGCCATATTTATTATTTTTCCTATAATTTTGACAGTCAAATTATCAAAATTGAATGTAGTGGGACTAGTCTATGTTGAGAGAAAAATCTTTATGCCCACACATCTTACAAATAAAATGAACTAAATAAATGAAAAATTTAAAATACGTGTTATTACTTACTTCTGCTCCAAAATAAGATAAATTTACTGACGATTCATATAATTTGGATAAAAGTTGTAAATACACCCAAAACTTAAGTAGTACAAGGAATTTGTATTAAACACATTACATTTCCAGTTTTTATATTATTTTTATTTGAATTATTAGATAACGTCTTAATTTCATAGTAGGCCTACTGTGTGTAAATTTCAAGATCTAGCTTCTTTTGGTTTCAGAAATATAGGATAAATGGGAGCGGGTTTAAACTTAATTGAAAGTTTATACATAGTTTACTTTTAGCACTTCATAATCCACAAAGAAAAAATATAGAATTGATTTATTGATAAAATTGATAATTTTTCAAAACTGGTATGTCCTGCTCCACATTATTATACCGAAACAAAAAAAAAATTGATTGTAAATAAACAAAATTAAATACCTATATGTATAATTGTATTATTAAGCTGAAATGAAACACCATACATAATGTATTTAGTGCTACTTTAGAAGCCTCAATTATTTAAGCTTCAATCACTTAAATATTGTAAATCGATCTGATAAAATGCGTTTTCTAGCTTTAGAATTTAAATGTAATTAATTTCAATTCCATAGCCCAAAAACAATTAAATACAAAAATTCACTCTTTGTTTAATGACGAATACGTGAATTTAATTGTTGGATACAATCTAAGCTGAATACCTTGGTTCACCCCAAAAGATGTTGTTTTAGGGATGATAAAGTTTTCCTGTATCCATCGAGATTCCTCGGAAATGGAATTCTTTGGGGGATTAATTGTAGAATAATAGTGTTTATCCAAAATTGCGAGTAATTTAAATCCTAGAGAATTAATCCTTGCCTTCGTGTGAGAGTTATGCGACTGATTATGGCACCTGGTTCATTGAAATCCGGCCAATTATTCAAAACAGAACGAGGAAACGGCAACGCAAAACAATTCCCCCATTTAATCGGAGAGTTGAAGAATTTTCAGGCAGACACAACTTAAATTATTCCGTCTCGTTGAAGGATAATATGCCATTTGTTTATTTGCCTATGTATTTGATGCGTGCTTTTATGTATTATAGTTCATTTTGGCACTGTATAGTTCTCTCTTCTGACTTGACGGTCGGTTTTACTTTCGTTGGTTTTGCGATATAAGTACGTTTTTCCTTCATTTTTATTTCGTGTTTATTAAGGTATTAGTGTCTGGCTTTGTACTACTAAAGGTAGTAAAGAGATTGAGATCTCTTCTGCCTCGCTTTGGCTTAGGCCGGGGCCCGTCTTCAACGTCTATGATTGTTTATATAAAGTTCCGCGCTTCGTTTCACATTCTTATTGTTGTTTTTGACTCGGCGCAGCAGCAGCGTCTTCTTCATCATCAGCTGTCTTGTGGAGCACTTCATCACTGCACCACCATCCACCAACCGCGCCAACGAGAGAGATTGCAAGAATGAGTGCCTTCTTATAATAAAAACAGCAAAATTAATAATTTCGGAATTGTGAAATAATAGATGAAAAAAAATCAATTTGAAAATAGCCAATATAATAAAGTGGGTGCAATTTTAATCAAAAGTGTTTCAAGTGCAGATTATTAAAAACTAATCGCAGTAGCTCGAGGAATTGTATAATAAAAATTGCATGCGCAAAGTGCCTTTTTAATTGTTCTTCAAACTCACAGTGTGTGCTTCTGGGCCTCTTTTTACGGCCAATGGACACCGATAATTGACCGAATAAAAGTGAAACCTCCTACTCTTCGGCCAAGAACGGACACTACGATTACCTTTTAAACGATTCAGTATTACTTAACAATTGTTTTTTTTTGTCGCCGTCGTTTGTCACTTTATTTAAAGAACCCATCTTTCGCCTGTTTACAATGTGTCGCTTCAGTTTTTCGGTCTTGTCTCAGTGATTTTTAGCTAGTAGTAACTGTATGAAGAATTAAGATTTTTGCTATACTTCTCGTGAAACAAAGTTATTACCGCCAAGAGATAAGTGACTCGTGTGACAAAGTGCAACTGTGTGTCGATAGTTTAGTGATTAGGTAAAGATAGTAAGAAAAACAAATATTTATCTCAACAAAATGCAGACAAGAATTTTCAGGTAAATGATCCAATTTCAATATTTGAATTTCTTTAACACATATTTGTCAAGCTGAACAATTTTATAATTTGTTTATACTATATTTGGTCGATATGTCAGATTTTCATATTTTAATTTACCTAAATAATATACTACCTCTTCATTTGTTGAAAGTTTTATTAATTTGATGTAATTATTTTTTGAAGACTTCGTTGTACTGTGTGTGTTAAAATTGGTAAAATGTTAGAAAACTACATATAAAAATCCTATCGGTCAACTTATAAAACCTTTAATATTCAAAAGTTGACAGTAATTGACAAAAAATTTAAATAATTTTTGTCATAATTTTCAAAAGTTTAAAATAAATTAGAATTAAAAAAATTAACATAATATATTGAAATAGATGATTAGATTTTGTTTTGCACTTTCGTATCGAAAGGTTGGCTTTTCGACATCGGTTTGAATTTCATAAGGCGTCACTTTTTTGCACTACAGGTTTAAATAAAAAGAATTAAAAAAAATTGTTATTCTTTAAATTCAAATGTTGTTTCTTCAGATTGCAACGTTAAAAGGTGTAATGAAAATTTAGAACTTTTATTTCACTAGTGACAAATTAGTTATTTGTGCTATAAGGGTGTAAAGTCAACTGTTTTTTAACGAGTGTGAAACATTTGAGCCGAAGGCGAGTGTTTCATCGTTTCCGAATTAAAAAACAGGACTTTACACCCGAGCAGGACTTAATGTTTTTTTGCACTACACTCTTGAGTACTGAAATTTTTACAATTTCACATTAAATTTCATGATTTACAAGGAAAATTTAAAAATTGACATGTTTCACAAATGTTTCAAATGAAATCTTTACCTGTAAAGTTACCGTTAACGGTTGGAATTCCTCTTGACCACTTGGTCATAACGCAAATGCCTATTTTATTGTGACATGGAACATTTGTTTGCTTTAATTTATGTAAAATAAATTTCTATTTAAAGCAATATAATGCTATTAACATAATTTTTTTAAAGCAGATTTATCTCTGATATATACGTAATGTGCCAAAAATCGAACAAAAATAGCCAAATTATATGCAGATGGCTTATGAAACGGTAAATATTAAAATTTTAAAACAGGAAACATTAATTAATTTGAAATATAGGCATGGTCCTATGGCATAGCCGAGACCAATANCATAATTTTTTTAAAGCAGATTTATCTCTGATATATACGTAATG
>JXOV01002817.1:14629-50193 GCA_001014945.1 Clogmia albipunctata
CTACAACTGAATTCAGCTTTACATAAACAAGGAAAAGGAATGAAAACTGAAGTTTTTGAAAACAAATTTGATTACTGGTTTAAATCGATAACCAAAACTCCTTCAAATCGGAATCTTGGTTGAGCTTGTTTCTGGAAAGGATTTGGATCCACAGTCCACACTATCCACCCACAAAATTTAATGGAAATTCAATGTTGAATAATATCAATCATTGTAAAAAATTTTTAATGCAAATTTTGTACGTCATAAAGACAATCGTACACTTAACATTAATGCTTATTCTGATGTAACAATTGGCACAGGCGGCACTGACAGGCATACCGATCTTGAAAAAATATAACTATGAACGAAATTTCAATCGAAAAGTTTTACTATTTTATGCCCACAGGTACACTTTTTAAAATCCAAACTATTTTTTTCAACAAATTTGTTTATAATCTCAAATACACATATATCTTGAGCTTTCGCCCTTTCGGTAATGAATTTGCAAAATAACTGCTCTTCAACAATAATATGGTATGCTAATCTTGCTATGATCATAGTTCCTTCGGCTATTGTAATTTTCGCTATGTCAAGAGCAGACGATAGAATAGGCTCTTTTGAAATTCTATGAGGATTTTTTTAGTTTGGCATCCTATATTGCAATTAAAATAATGCTAATAGTTTGTTGTTAGGTACAGAAGATGCTAAAAATTACGCTTTATGTTTTGTTTGAATTTTGAAATTTCCTGTGAAAAAACTACGTAGTTTGTTAGACATAAGTTGGATAGCGAAAAGTCTCGCAGCGCTCCTAGAGATTCTCCCTGGCGCAGCGGGGCGTCGCGGCGTACAGTTTGGGAACCCCTAGTGTAACCGGTTTCAGTAAAACTTATATCAACACCCAAATATTGGAATAGTTGAACAGATTCGAAATTATAGTCGCCGATAGTAAGCTTAGTCTGGGGTGGTCTATTTCCATGAACACAAAACATGTAGTTTGTTTTGTTTTCATTAATAAGCAGTCCAAAGTCACAGGCCTTTTTTCGATATTGATAAAACTTTTTTTTAAAGGACGACACGGATCTTGCTAATATATTTATGTCATCGGCAAATGCACATCTTTGAACAGATTTGTTCTAAATAGTACTTCCGGGGTCAACATTCTTTTTGTTACAATATTAATAATAAGGGTGGAAAGGGCATCTACTTGTCTTATTCCAGATTTTATTATAAATTCGTCGGAAAAAAGGCCAATCAAACTCACTTTTGCATTTGTAGTTTGCAGCGTCCGTAGTACCAAAGTTTACACGAAATTGTTAAAGAATGTAAAAAGTGTCATTTGAATTTTTGGTCGTATAAAATATTTAATAAATAATTTAGTTTTAAAAATTCTTATCAAAATTCAGGAATATTCTCTGGAGCATAACTTATCTAGCTTTAAAACTATGCAATATCTTAACCTCATTCGGGTAATATCAAAAGTTAAAAATCGATAAAGAGGAAAGTTTTTCTTTTGGGAACTTATGGCTCCTTATTTATCACAGTTACAAAGTTTAAAGTGTAAATGTGGGACACTTTTTAATTGCTTTCGTGTGTAAAACCCCAAAGGAAATGGAAAACTTTAAATATTTGATGTTTATTTCTGCTTGTCCCGTTTCTTGCCGCCCTCTCTTACAAAATAATGAGTCTCCGTTTGTGTGCTGTTGAAATAGGGACATGTCACAGCGATTGAGGATGATTTACGGCGTCCATGACACGACCTTGGGGCTGTCCTGGCCTGAACAAACGAAGAAAAGAAACGAAGCGAAAGGATACTACACCTGTGATGATGATGATATCATGTCTATAAACTTTTTCTTATCCCATTCATTTCGGTATTTTTATACCCTTATTAGGACTTGCATTAAGTTTTGGGTTCTTTTTATTTCGAAAATAAGTTCCTCATATTGAGTTTTAGCTGATGATTAAATTTAAAATACCTTATAATATTATAAATATCTTCAAATAAATAATGGATTTCAATTTCTTAATATTTGAAAAAAATATTTAAAATGTTTGTTCAATTTTGAACAATCGTTTTAGTATATTTCGATACAAGTGCTGTAATTACCTATTTCACATGTGTAATGAACGCTATTTTGAGTAATTCTGAAAAAAATACCAGTTAATTGATAATTAATGATAAAACCGTCCACGGTGGTTTTTCAAACAACTCACAACGAGATTTTCATTTTAAAATATCCAAATAATAAATTTAATTATGACAACTACATACAATTTCATTAAATTAGTGACAAGTAAGACACAGGGAGTTTATTAGAGTGAGATGGAAATACTTATAAACGAAATTTTAAATTAAAATGTGTAGAGATTTGGTTATGACAACTATATGTAATTTCATTAAATTGGTGACTAAAATGCGTTAGAATTTTTGAAATATTACCGCACGGGTGCTGTAATGTAAACCGTTACAGAACCAATTGGCGGGCTCCTTTTCTATATGGAATGGTTCGTATGTATTTTACAATTTTCCTTTTAAAATACTGAATATAAGTATCAAAAATACAAATACATAAGTTAAAATTCAACAGCAAAGGAATAACTAGATTCCATAATTTTTTTTATTGTATTTTCAATTCAGAACTATTTTCTATTCCTGGGACTGGTTTCCGTATACTCTCATATTGCCTACAACAACAAATAACATAGTAAATTTGTTCTCTCACTCAACAGCGGTCGGTTACAGTAAGTTCGCTGTTCACTGTCCATCGACTCTATAACAACAATTTTGTACATTGCAATTCTTTCCGTCCCTTCAACCAGCGGAATAAATTAGTATTTCAAGTTTTTCGAAGATATTTTTATTTTGACGTTATATTATTTTACTTGAGGTAATACAAACTATGAATGAATAAAGTTAGAACTCATTCTTATCCGTTTCACTAGGAAAAACTAAATAATGAATTAAATATGAGGTGAAATATGAATGTCCCCGGTAAACTAAATTTAAAAATACATTTGTTGTCAATTCTAAATTAAATTTTACGACAAAACCACACAACAACATGATTAAAAAACTTATATTATCAAGTTATATAATAAAAACTTTTTTTATACGTAAATTACCAAAAAACTTTTTTCTGTTCTAAAAATCTCCACAATTTTAGTGATTTTTTTAAAGCAACACAATCTCTAAACAATAATTCACTTTTAAACATTTTATTATATACTATTTATATTTTTTAATATTTAACTCAAATAACTTGAAATCTAATTTAAAATCGGATAAATAAAATATTCTTCAAAATGTTTCTCAAACTGTTTCCCTTTGTTTTTGTTTAGGTTATTACTAAAAAAATTCACCATTCCTTATCGAAAAAAAACTTAAACCGTAGGGAAAATTTGTGGTGAGTTTACAGAAACAGCCCCCTGCAAGAAATCTGGAGAGTCTAAGTTCTTAACTAACGGGTTTTGAAAGTTCAGTGACTACTTGTTATAAATGTTTTATTAGTCAATTAATGGCATGCTAGTTAAAAAAGTATCCAGCCAATACTACCCTCTCCGAGATCGAAACCTTAACCTCTAAGGAGGCCGTAAAGAATTTATATAAAAACCTCTATTATTTGGGAAATCCCATATGTTTATAATATTTTACTAAAATTGAATTCAAATCAAATCAAATATTTAATTAATAGCTTCCATTAAGTTCGTCATTTCAATTCAAATATAAAACAGATTTATTCTCAAAAAGTTTCATGGTTCTAATATAGCAAAGCTCATCAAATTATCAAGGGAAAAGCCTAGAACTTATTACATCATTCAATATCTTAATACCTCCTTTTCTGGTTATTATTTAGCCTTGTTTAGGTGTTCTCATTTGCGATTGTTTTTCTTTTCTACTTCGATACAGAAACCGATTTTCCGGTGTGTCCACCTGTTTGTCGTAAAACATATTGAGCCTTTCGATTCGTTGAGCCCTGTGGAAACTTTTGCTTTTGTTTGGTGGCCCCCTTTTCGGATCCTTATGTGTCGCTGGGGACAGCATCATGAATTAAGAATCTGGGATATATTCAGTGCGATGTATAGCAACGAAATGGAGATAAAAGTTGGAAGAAGAAACTGTTTCGAGACAAGTTCTGCTTTCTAATTTATCTGTCTTTTATCTTTTGCCTTCTCAGCCATGCTTGTCCTAATTTCAGCCAAACGAACGAGTTTTATTAGGTCTCCTTTAAGCGAAAGACAAAGTTGTCTGTCTAGAAAACAGACATCAGATTAAAGACTGTCAAATTGCGTGGACAAACTATTGATTGTAATAGAAATGAAAAAAAATGAAAAATAGGACGAAAAGGAAAGAAGGGATTTAAAAGAATATGTTTACATTGGCGATGCTTTGATGATTATATGATGGTCATCAGTTTGAACAAAATATTTATTATAGTTAAATGAAGTACGTACATTTGCTTATCGTGTAAGTAATATTTATACTTGAATTTGATTTTTTTTATAAAAAAAATTCCTTTTAATTCCTGTAAGGAAGATGGGTAGTCTTAACCTCAACCACGGGCTAAGACTTTTCATGGCTATTTTTTTCAGTGTATTATGAACCAATTAATAGCACCTAGACCGGTTGAAAAAGGACCCAGTCAATCTTACCTGCCCACGGATCGAACCCATGGCCTCCGAGGAGGCAGACGGATACGTTAACACCTCGGCTAAGAGGCGGGATTTTATTATAATAGTTACAGAAAAAATTATACGAAAAGATTAAAATTTGTAAGCTTGAATTAAATTAAATTTCTATATTAGTACAAAGAAAAATATATGTTATTTGAGTCTTAAATAATCATTCAGATACGACATACATTTTTCGATATCCATTTGAGTTTTGTAATGTTTTACGTTATGGCACTCAGTGAATGTTTTGATGTTTTATTTCACTAGTAAAAAAATGTCATAAACCACCCAACAAAAATGTCTCAAACTCAAAATTTGGTCGCCATTGTTGCCCTTAAACTATACAAAATATTGGTCTCAACTTTGCCATAGGACTGAGTTTGTGTTTGAAATTAATCTGCATATAATTTGGCTATTTCTGGTCGATTTTGGGCACATTATGTAGATATCAGAGATAAATCTGCTTAACTGTAAAGTAAGTAAATTATAGTAATAGCCTTACAGTGCTTTAAGTGGAAATTTATTTTACATAATTTAAATCACAACATATGTGCTAGGCCACTTTAATAGAGGCATTTGCCATATGACCAAGTAGTTAAAACGAATTCTAACCGTTTACGTTAATTTTACAAGTTTAGATTCCACTTAAACATTTGTGAAACATGTCAATTGTAAAAATTTCAAGTGCATAAAAATTTATGTCCAACTCGGGTGTATAGTCCTGTTTTTTAACCCAGAAATGATGAAACACTCGGCTTCGGCTTGAATGTTTCACACTCGTTTCACACGTTAAAAAACAGTTGATTTTACATCCTTGTAGCACAAATAACTATTTTATTAAAAATTGCTGACTTTATAATATTGTAGCATAAATATCTAAAAAATGTAGGTAAAACAAAAACATATAGAAATCAATGGGTTCCCAAGAACAAGCCTTACTTCCTTCGAACCGTTCTTCTTTTTAAATGTGATAATAAACACGCGCCACTTAGAAGAGCAGCAAGCTAAATTCATACAAAAAGACAGTTTGCTTTGTTTTCAAGTAGGTTTCAAACTGAGTCAGCTTTAAATGTATTGTGTCTGGAAATTACCAAATTGACACGTTCGCCNCTAAATAAAACAATTACTTTCTTCTTAAACACGAGTCAATTGGCGCGCACCAGCTAGAAGCACAGCCTGCTAAATTCATTCAAAAAAGACGGGTTACTGTGTTTGTAACTATACTTTAAACTGCGTCAGCTTTCAATGTATTGTGTCTGGAAATTACCAAATTGCCAAATTCACCATCTAGTTGAATATTTTTTAACTTAGTGAATTGAATTTAAAATTTTTTCTTTCAAATAATGTGCATATAGAATCCGGATGATCTGTCATGAATAAAATAATGGCAGTTATCAGATTTAATAGTGAACCTTCTTAAAATTTGAGTTTTACCAAAAATTTAATTTGAATTCATTTATTTGCATTGGTATTGGTTTCGTGTAAATATATTATTTTAATATTATTATTTCTTTACGCTGACTTTCGCCGCGGTNTGAAAGTTGTGTTATGAATAAAATAATGACAGTTATAAGATTTTAATAGTGAACCTTCTTAAAATTTGAGTTTTACCAAAATTTTAATTTAAATCCATTTATTTGCATTAGTATTGGTATCGTGTAAAATATATTATTTTAATATTATTATTTCTTTACGCTGTCTTTCGCCGCGGTTTACCACTAGTGATTCTTTCTTATAAATCGACACGTTCTGGTGTCAGTTTTTGAAACTAATATTTGACTTCCGCAAAGGGCTATTCAAAGTAAATTGAATTTTAAAAAATTTTGTCTTTAAAATCATGTGCACACAAGATGCTGGGCATGCGTCTTCAATAAAATAATGACTGTTAGCAGATTTTATAATAAATCTTCTTTAATTTTGAGTTTAACAAAAATTTTAATTTAAAATTATAAATCTGTGATTTAGTATTTGTGTCATGTAAAAATATAACAAAAATTTAATTGCCATTCTAGGTGGTTTGGTTGATTTATTTTAAAAGCTTCCACCAATTAAATTCGAATTATTTGTATTACTAATTTTTTTTAATAAAGTTAGACATTTGAGTCAAATTTTGAAGAATTATCATAAACTTCATCTTATTTTGGAACAAAACTCGGTTATTAAATAAATATTTTCCGTATATTTAGTCCAATTTATTTGTCAGATTTTTTGACACAAAGATTTTGTCACATAAAAAATATAATTCTGGCTTGTTGCAACTAATTAAAAATTCTCTAATTGTCAAAACCGTTGGAAAAATCTTTGAATTTCTAGTTCAAGATGAATTTTGAATAAAAGTAGCCATAAATTAAAATTTCATTACATATTTCTAATTGTTATTTGCAAAATATTTAGCGGTTAAATTGCAAAAACAGCTGTAGGGTAGTCATGTGTGAATTAGTTATTTTTATTCGAAAAATTAGACATAATAAAAAAGCCTTCAGTTCACAGAATTTTTACCTTAATAACTATTTTTGGGGGTTAATTGATTTGTGTTTTATAATTAAACTTTGAATAAATCCTTTAAAAATTTTTATAAATCATCTAAAATTTAATTTAACTTCTAAATCAAACATATAAAACCAGTCCCAACTTAAATATCCTATCTGAGCTTTGAATTGGGTGTTTATGTGATTATACTAATACTGAAAAAACAGAAACTGTGTGGTCGACTTCCTTTTGGAATCCGAAAATCCACTCAACTCAAAGGCGTGGTAGGACAGGGCTTTGTGTAGATAAAAATGTCGTTAAGATAAAACAACAATAAACAAAAGTAATCTAATTAATTTTGTGTTGATTTAAATAATAATGGGGCCTCATAAAAGACCAAAAGAAAATAATAAAAATTTATGGTTTTCCAAAAGCTAGGATTTTAAGTCCATAAAAGGATAGACATTTTTAATTTACTGCTTAACATTAATTTGAATAAATTATTAATGGGATGAAATAAAATATAGAAACCAGATCTTTATTATTTAAATATGTTTTATGGTTAGTTTTTAAAATAACGACGATCCTATTCAAGAATCACAATATCAAAATGTGAACAATTTATTCTGAATCTGAACGATCGTTATCTGATAATTTATTATGTGTCTAAGACATATTTTGATTTAAATACGATAAACAAAAATAATTTCGTGCAATTCCGTTTGGAAAAGAAGCCTGTTTTTAATGCAAATTGGTTTAGTAACGGTTTGTTTTACAGCACGCGTGCAGTAATATTTTAAACATTTTCACGAATTTTAGTCACCAATTTAATGAAATTACATATTGTTGTCAAAACCAAATTTATTATTTAAATATTTTAATATGAAAAAACCGTTGTGAACGGTTTAATTATTAATTAACGATTAGCTATTATTTTTTCACTCATTTACCTATTTTTACTCGCTGCGCTCGTCAAAATACATAATAAATTCGTGCTGTAATGAACTCTATTTCACCACTTGTATCAAAATAAACTATTACCTAACGTTTTTATTATACACATAAAATTATTATGTTTAAACCACATTTGACAACCCTTCTGACACCAAGGATGATAGCTCAGCTGTCACACAATATTAGCTGTCAACAATATCAATAAGTTCTATTAAACACCAGATAAGAATTATTAAAAATGTAATAAGGAATTAAAAAATTTCTAAAAGTAATATCTCCATATATAAAAACGAATTGGTCCACAAATGATTTGCCATCACTCCAGGATATCTTGATAGATTTTGTATAGAATTATTTGTTCCACTCTTCGTAAGAATATAAGGGTATTAAAAATGATAAAACAATTTTTTACGCGACACTTTTCAATAATTTAAATTAAATAGGTAGATTTTGACAACAAAATGGAACATCAACGTTTTTGCCAACGTCAATTAACAATGAGGTTACACAGTTCAACTGTCACATTATTTCTATTTCTAAAGTGTCTGTCCAAACATTGCTTCAACTGTTCTTATTGTTGTGTTTAACTCTAAATTTGGTTTAAATTTTGCCGCAAAAGGCTGTTCTAAATTATTATTACACCTAATAAGTGCATAACATAGTCTACAATACAGATTAAATGCTGAATTTGTTGATTCTACCGCGGAATGATGTTAGCCGGGTCAGTTTATCTTAAATAAATATGTGAGACTTATTCTGCAAATGTGTGCAATGCTAAATGGCGGGTTGATGGTACATTTCTTCAAGTTTTAAAAAAGCATCTCGGTTAAACACTTAGCGTATGAGGGTAAAATGGTTTACCTTTACACGCAATAAATATGACTAAGGAATAAAGTCGTTCATGGGTTGTTCAGTGCAATTTTACAATATATTATTTACTTATTAAAATAGAACAATGTTTTATCTTAATGATGACAAAAGTTATTAAAAATATTAATTAAAGTATTTGATTTGTTCGCCAAACTACAATAATAATTTGAGAACTTGTCGTGTTTTAGAATCGATTGAATTGCAATCAACTTTCGGTTTTTCTCTCTTCATCAAATCGAATAAATAAAACCATAAATTCCTAGATCAATTCCGCAAAAAATATGTTTCATGGAGTGCATAACTTTGAAACTGCCATTCTCGACTATCGTAATGTTATTTATTATAAGGAATACACGTAAAAAGTTGGCAAACTGTGTAAACATTTGTTTCTGCAATAAGAACTTGGGAACTAAGCTCTTCATTCTGTGGAGCTTTAAAGTACGTAGATTCAGTGGAGTGTGCAAAAGAGGAGAGATGAGGAGCAGGAGAGAAGAGGAAGGAGCTTTTCGTGTATTATTTCTCATTATTATTTGTTTGATTACTTTTCGTAATCATTATTACCCTGGTCTTGATGTTAATGCCCGTGTTGGAAGTGCAAGAAGTCCCTGTCCTCCGCTGGGTATCACTCTTTAATCGAAACGAAATCCCCATTCTACCTGGCCAGCTTCACCTTGGACAAGACTTTCCTATGTAAATCCTTGTACTTTATTATACAAATGAGCCAGTGTAATTCCCTCAACTCGACAACCGATGTCGATCCAGCCCCTACAATTTCCTCCCCATTTGAATATCTGAACGGAATTTCTCGATTGTAATTAGAGTTCCTAGGCATTCCTTTTTATAATTAATTTAAGTATTTAATTGCACTTTTGTAGCTTAAAATTGATATTATGACATTTAAATTTGCTCTGTCAAAGTCGTAATTATAGCACAAGTGCTTTTTGTACCGAAGAATTTAAAAACGATTTCCAAAAAAGTCTCTCTCAATTTATTGATTGGTGTAATGAAATTAAAGTTTAACAAAATTGCAAAACCGCTACACTGGTTTATTTGGTATGTTTTAATTTATTTTGAATTTAGTAAATTTCTATCTCTTCCCCGCATTACGCCTTGAGCAACAAAGGCAGGTATAGTGTGTGGAACAGAGACGCATATATTTCTATAAAAATTTGAAGAATATTTATGATTTTGTGTTAATTTATTTAAAAATGTGTAAAATTTTGTATAAAACAAAGTCGATAAGCAGTATTAAACACTTGGGCTTTCTAAAAGGCACTCGCTTTGCTCGTGACTTAAAACAACCCTTGTGTTTAACTAATCGACCTTGTTTTATAAATAACTATATTAGGCGAAAATAGTAAAGATATGCCCTATTTCAATTTTCACAAATTAATAGTAGTTTAATTTTAATGACGAGTTAAAAAGACAATGCCAGAGATAAGACCTTTTTTTTATTTTGGGTAAATCTCAATTGAAATTACAATACTCGAAAAAGTACACATTGTACAAACTTTGGAAATCCCTCTAAATTCGAACATATAAAGTAGACGTCACTAGTTGTTTGAATGTTAGGGCCGGAGAAATTATTTTTGGAAATGTTTTCCTAAATAAATTTGACGAGAAGTTTAATTATTGAGATTTAAAATATTAAGGAATTATATCAATATTATGGCATTTTATTTAAAACCATAAAAACTGTTTTAGTTTTTTGTATTATTCCTATCTATTATAATCGACGTATTTATGATAGGTCGTAAAATTAAATATTTAATTAAAAAATATCAATCGGACGATTAATTAATTACTGTGATTTTACGGTTTTAATAATTTTTCACAAACTTTGTACAAAAGAGATAATAGAATTTAATTAGTAATGTTTTTTATTACATAAAAATTAATAATGAATTGTAGTAAAAAAATAGTTTTTGATGTACATTAAATGTAAAATAAACATATTTCCACAAATTCATAATTTACAATTTTTTTTTAAATTATCGATTATATTTTATCAACAATTGTATTACACTATTCGCATCAATTGACTCCTTCGAGGTCATGGGTTCGATCCCTGGGAGGGTAGGATTGACTGGACCCTTTTTCGATAGGTTTTGGTTGACTCAAAATACAATGAAAAAAATAGTCACTTAAATGTCAAAAACTTGTTGAGGTTGAAAGTTGAGACTCCCCTTGTGCCTTACAGGAATTCAAAGGGAAATTTATTATCTTATTTTAAATGCTTTACAATTTGTATCGAAACATTAATTAAAACCAAGAGAATTAAAAAATTTAATATCTATCTTTCTAAAGTAATGTTTAATTAAAAATGTTGAAATAAATTTAAACTATTCATAAACTGTTTTATTGAAAAAGTTCGTTTAGAAAGTTTTTGATGAAATTATAGCTCATATTGGAACCATAAAATCCTTATTTGAATTAGTGAAATTTTAACTATTTTATAAATTTAATTATAACACTGCAACAAGTATAAAAAATACTTGTTATCAACCCTAATTGTTCAGCTCTTTGATATTTATGTGTGGGTGGCGAAGAGTCCTTAATTTATACAGTGGTCGTCGTATTAATTAGTGCCAATGAATAAAAATCCAATTAATTATTGGGATGGAGATTGGTGGTGGTGGGGAGAGAGGGGCTTTTTAAAGGCGTCCAGCCAATTATTTTGATTTATTTTCGGGCCTTGGAAGCTCCTTAAGGAATGCCAAAATTGTCGGCTCTCTTTGGGGCAAGAAATAAGTGCATCAATTTCACGGTCGAGTTCATTGTTTGCAATAATAAACCCCTTTGAGCTGTGCAATAAATTTAATTTCCCCAACTGCTTCAGTTTCAATTGTTGCAGGAGCAGCAGCGCAGCGAGAACGACTCGGAGCAGGCGTGTGGCATTTCACTTTCTCTCTAATAGAGAAATTAAAGCAAAAAATAATAGAAACTGTATAAAATGCAATGGCTATTAAAAAGGGAAGTAGGTGGTGTTTAAATTTAACTGGAGGATTTAATTTGAGCCAATTAAAGCTGGTCATACACTCTTCAGTCTTAAGGGGAAGGATATTATCATTAACAGCCCCATAAAATGGACAATTTGCAGGGAAAATGAGCGATCGGATCGGATTTTGTTCCCAGGCTCGGCTGCCAGCCAATTCATAGACTTTTTATGGCTCTTTATGTGCGATTACAGCGCCGAATGAGCGATTTATAGCCCCGCTACCTTTATTAATGGACAGAGTCTGACTACGTTCAATAAATCCCACTTCGGATCGTCTCCATTAAAATGCTCCGCTTTTGGTGATTTACTGCAAAATTTATTTCCTCCTAGCCCAATTGGTTTTAGAAAGATTTCATTTAGGCACTTTATGGATTACGGAAATTTTATTCCCCGACCCGGTGGCGGTGACGATAAAATATTTTTAATAAAAGATTTCTATTCTAGTTTTGGGAAAATATATTTGAAGTGCTAGGTCAGTACTTACAGATTCTTTAATATTCAGTGTTTATTTAACATTAAAAAAATTATTTATGTATTAGAACATTTTTAATTTTATTCTTACTACGGAGCAATTTATAGTGGACTGTGTGGTCCTGCAGGATTTTTGCAGAAAGTTCGGAATGCACCGCATTATGACATCTGGATTCGACTCTTCCAGTTTCTCTCGGTCGGGCCTGGAGGCTTGTTTGAGCTTGACTGACGTATACATTTTATTGAGGTTCTTAAGAGCTATTCTCGGCGCTAGAAGATTTGTTCTTTCGGTCTGATGAGCGGCCAGGTTGGCCTGCCTGCCTGCTGTATGGATGCTTCGACTTTGTCCTTTATGTATATAATGTTATCGTGCGTAGTCTCGACTTACGCCACACATTCCTTTTAGCATAGTCCAACGATATAGGACGTTGTTCATTTGATTTTGAATTGTAATAATTTCTGGATTCGTGCAATTAGTAATGATTAATAAACATAAAATTAAATGCAATAACTAAAAAATAAATAAAAAAAACTAAATAATACCCTTTTTGGTTCGAGTAGGAGAGCGGTTTGACTTTTTTCAAGAGGAATTTTAAACTATTCGTTGTGCTTCTAATTTTTGAAAACTGTTCTATTTAAGTGATGTGCATTATTTAATATACATAATTAAAACATGATTTAATTTGGTTATTTTATTCGAAAATAGAAAAAAAATTATCTGGCTTTGTTGTACTGAAAACAAAAACTTCTCATCGCCTGCTTGAAAGATAGTTACAAAGTTAATTAATTCTTTACAAAGACTCGAGAATATCTGACATCGTTACATTTATTCATAGGCCACTTAAATTGAAATGCGGGGGGCTAATCTAGAAAGCATTGGAGTCTTTAACTTCAAAGTAAATTCCATCCCAACTTGTTATAATTATCGAAGCCAAGTTCTAATTTATTCATTAAGTATTTATTCTATAGCTAAGTTTCAAGGGAGGGTTATCAGTACAAGAAGAAAACACCCTCACAACATTTGTATATGGTCTAGATAGCCCGAAATGAGCTAACACCTCAAACTTACTGTACATATAATAGCTAACAACAATCTTCTCCTTTAAAGTGTCCAGACCTATACTGCCCTAGTGTACGGTTCTGAATGGCGGGTTAGTTAGGGTCAGAGATGATTATAGACAGGAATAGCTAGGGCGAATCACGTGGAGGGGCTTCTTTTATATTATTCAATCATTAAACGCATAAAAGTACTTTTTAACTATTTTTATTTATATAACAATAAGGCCAGCAATTGTGATAATAAGGGAGAGCTAGGGCGATATAGGAGGAGATTCATATGGCTGTCCACTTTTCCTACAGTTGTACGTTATCGTGCATCGTTATATTAGTCATATATTTATATATGAATAAGGGATTTAATCCCCGAGCGGGATTTTCGCTCACCAACCAATAACCAATACAAATTTTACTTTTTGTTCGTTGTATAACAAATATAATTTTTCTCATTTCTTTAATTTTTAATTTTGTGAAATCATAAATTTTAAAGATCCCACTTGGCTACAGCAAATCAAAACCAGAATCATTTCCAAGAAAATACAATTTATAAGAAAATGCGATTCGAAAATTGGTATTGATATAAATTATTGGAGTTAGACAAATAATGAAGAGGGCACGTTTTAATAATTTTGGCATCTTAAGATTGAGCCAAAATTCATCCACGTGTATTCCATTGTGACGTGCGTTTCGTAAATCAAATTTGCATCTAAGCCATTTCAATACAGCAACATTATTTAAAATTATTTTTATTTTTAAAATTCCATATGATTTTATAGTTATATATACAACTAGGTGAATAAAATAATGCATTATTGACAACTAGGGACATTTAAAACCACGAGCGTATTGTTTTAAAGAATGCTCGTTTGTTTTATAATGCTTATCGACCGTGTTTTGTATAAGATTTTATGTGATTTTAAATTAAATTCTTTAAATTTTTTTATAAATATGCATTTGTTGCCCTGTTCCATACCATAAAATTCTTAAATCTGCCTTTGTGGCTTAAAAATATATCTGTTCTAGTCTAAGAATAAGATAGAATATATCTTTATATTTAAAATAAATTCAAATTTTAAAAGTTCAACTGTTTTGGTATTTTTTTGTTTACCTTTATTCACAAAGAACCAGTCACTGAATTTAAAAAAACAAACTTTTGTGCAATCCCGTAACGAAAAGTAGACTTTTCTTAACGTATATTGGTTCTGTAACGGTTTACTTTTCTGCACGGAGTGCTGAAATAATTCAAAATTTGCACGCACATTGTCTCCAATTTAATTAAATTACATGTTGTTGTCATAACCATATTTATTATTAAATTTGAAAATTTTGTTGTGAGTTGTTGCACGATTTGAAAAAAAAAACCGCTGGAAACGGTTTAATTACTATCGATTAACTGGTATTTTTTCCAAAATTACACAAAATAGGGATCAATACACTTGTGAAATCGATTATAAACATTTAACGCTCCCTTTTTCGTCCTAGCCGGGGAACATAGGACACTTTCATAGACAGCTTTTTCTGGGTTTCGTTAATCATTGTTATTTGGAATGAGTGACTAGCTCATTGCCAATTGTCCAACATTGTTTCACATCGAAACCTGGTTTTGTGTACTGTTTTTTAATGGGAGCTTGTGTACCATTCTCTTTCACGATTAACCAGTTCATTCAATGGAAATTGGAACTTGGAGAGGAAAGTTTGAAATAGGGAATTCAAAATAAGGAATATTTATTTGTGCTACAAGGATGTGAAATGAAACTCGCCTAACGGCTCGTTTTTCACAATCATTTCCTCTTTACAGACAGCAGGACAAAAATCCTTTGCACTTTCCTAAAAAATTCACATAAAATTAACATTAAAAATTTTACCGTTACAACGGTCTCTATTTGAACAATTATTTGACCGTTTTGAGTTCCTGGATTTAATATTTAACATTTTATTTTTTAAAATGGTACGGAAATTTTGACATTGAAACAAATTTATTCGATGATGTATGACATTTTTTGTCGTCGAAGTGTAATAAAAATTCAAAATTG
The DNA here is from genome assembly GCA_001014945.1 of Clogmia albipunctata. Classification (NCBI taxonomy): domain Eukaryota; kingdom Metazoa; phylum Arthropoda; class Insecta; order Diptera; family Psychodidae; genus Clogmia; species Clogmia albipunctata. The sequence goes on from JXOV01002817.1 coordinate 30,134, forward strand.
TTTTACTAAGGCAAAACAGTGACGTATTATGAAAATCATATCGATGTCGAAAAGCTAACTGTTCGTTACGAAATTGCGAAAAGGAAATTTTCGTTGCATTTGTTCAACTAAACCTCTATTTTTATATATAAAACGCCAAAATCAAAAGCACTTTCATATATATTTGTTCAATTAGATGATTTTTTGTTAAGGAGGTCAAACTTTATTAATAAAAAAACACTTGTGTTTTAAAAATACCTTGAAGCACTATAAAAACGACTTTGACAGAACAAATTTTAATTTCATAAAATCGATTTTATGTTACTTAAATTAATAAAATGTTAAAAATAATTAATTTTTTTTTGCATTTTTTCTGAATTGCGGAATTAACTTATTTTTTTTTTTATAATTTTACGACTTGATTTAATATGTTTGGATAGAGAACCAAACATCTTTGATTTATTTATCATCATTTTTACTATGTTCTAAAAGTTTGTCCCGCGAAACTTTAAAAAGTTATTTCTCATCAAAAAGTTGGGAATCCATTTGAAATTAATATCGCTGGATTATAAGACAGTTAATCCATGGATTTTATCCACTTATAAAAAGACGTTTCCAACTTTGAAAAGTCCATAAACTTGCAATTGAAACTAGAAACTGGGTTTGGTCATTGAAACAATTCCGCAAAGTATAAATTTGAAACAATTTTGGCATTGACCTTTCAACTATTTCCGTAAACAAATTGCACATTAACATTTAAATAATGTTTGTGTTTTCCAGCAGTTTCTCATTATTTCTTTGGGTTTAATTAGGGTTGAAATTATCTTCTTCGCATTTTCACCATCTATGGAATTCGGTGTTGAGATCAAAATAGCGCTCGCATTATAATGAATTTATAATTGGCTGAATCGAAACTAAACTAACGACCTTGGTCATGGTCTTTATTAATTATTTTATTGCACTAAAGACGATTCGCTCTGGTTCGGAATTTGGGCTAATGGACGATGTGTTATGGAAATTTTATTGGCCGGACGTCCTCTGCTGGAGCTGGTCGTCGTGGGAAATTTATTGGCAGCCATTAGCGACAGCAGCGGTCAAAGTGAAAGGATGTCGCACTCTTTTGCTTCGTCTTCTACTTCTCCTCGTCTTTTTTTTCTGCTCAGCCAATTTAATGCAGTTTTTTCGTGCGGCTTACTCATCTTCGTCTTAATCTTTGTGCTCCACATTTCGCTGATTAAATTATCTTTAGTCACCAATTTATCGGATTCGTGCAGTGCAATAAATTAAATTTTCTATCTATTAAATTAAATATCTTTGTTTGAGCGTTATGACTAGTTCCATAATTTGAAGTTGATTTAAATAGAGATTCATTTATTAAAGTGTATTTTATATTAAATCTCGATTATTGATTGATCTGGGAGTAAAACTGTAACATTTTTTTTCTCTAACAACTACAGTAAAGTTTGATTGATTAGGATTATGGTCATAATAGAACGTTTCATGGTGGTTTTTCACTGTTATTAGACCAAGTAGTTATGGTTGTCTTGATGAAAGAAGTATTTATTAATAATTTATAACTGTTATTTGAAGACAAATGAGTTGAATTGATCTTTATTATTATGATTGTTAACTATTCTATTGGAATGTCCCTTATGAAACTTGAGTTGGTCAATTTCGATCATTCACCAAAATAATACCTTTCATTGTAATGTATAATATATATATAATATAATATATAATTTCAATAGCTATATTTGTTGTCTATTAATATAAGTCGAACTATAGGATTAATTTACTTGATTATTATTTTTTCGGTACATTGTGAGTACGTGTAAAACCAAGATTTACGTATTGTACAGTTTTTCATCTATAAATCCTGGTTAGATAAAGCCAGGATTATGAAAATATGTGGGTTTATAGCGAAAGAGGATATTAATATAAAAGATTGTCAGAAACAGTGATTAAAAATTTTTATAAAGATATATGATCCTCAAAACTTGACCATGACTAAAATTGTCACTTTTATTTCTAATGAAGATTTATTAAAATCTGTTTGAAATATTCATTAGAAAACTATTAACTGTATTTACAAATATAGTTAATTAAATAAAATGATTGACAAATTTAACATTTAACTAAACTGCTTCTACGAAAAAAGTAAAATATTCATAATCGCATATCAAGCGATTCAAATAAAATATGACACACATTTGAAAAAGACATTCAAACCATTTTTTTTGTAAGATCGAAAAATTTTTATATTTAATCATAAGAAGACCGGTTGTGGTAATTATAGATATATATCAAAGTGGTTAGCCCATAAGTATTCTTAAGAGCAAATTTTAAACCCATAATCACTCAAAAAAGGCACTTCTTACTTTAGGGTAAGCGCAATAGGCTACAGAACAACTGTCTCTTCTTTCATTAATCTCGACTATTACTACTGACATCTTTAACAAACCTATATCAATCATCCACTTAAAAACAAATCAATAATAGGTAAAATCTCTTAAATTTTCATAACCATATGCTGCACGGCATACTTTAAAAATTCTTAGTCCCTAAGGATACACAAATTTTTAATGTCTCTAAAAATGAACTAATTCAACACCTAGATGTTACAATATGTTTTGCATTTATAAAAAATTATTATTTGTCTCACATGGTACTTTACACCTGGAGCCCAGATTTTTTAACATTATAACTTTTAAAGAACAATAGCAACCATGAGAGCATGTGGAGGGAGTAACCCTACACAGATAATTCTTTATTATATACAAAGCCGCTCAACCTTAACTGAGTTGTCCAGATATTGGCAGTTGAATGTGTGACGTCATCGACTCCGCTATAATTCATTGTTTTGATTTTGTATGAACTCGAAATGAGGACTAGACACATGTGTATTGTTATCTAGATACTTAATTGTACCGAGTTTAACATTATTTCTTTAAAATTTCAATACTTTTTTTTACCAAATATGATGAGAAAATTTTTGCGATATTTTGCCCATTTAGGCTCAGAATAACGGACATTTAGCATATTAGAGCCAAAGAATATTGTCTTGATGGTATATAACAACTTTATAAGACTTATGTCATAAAATTATCATTAATTTCCTTGTATACAGCGGAGTCGATGACGTTTCCACTACTACTACCACCACAGATCTGGATAACCTTATTGTTAAGTTAGCGTTGATTATATACAATTTCAAATCAAAACTTAAAGAAACTATGAAATATTTATTAAATCAGGAAATTTGAATCCCGATTTGAAATATTATCTCAACCAAACCATTGTGTATACTAATAATTAATTCCAAACATGATTTTAAGAGTACCCCAAAATTCAATACCTTTCTTATTGTACTGAAAATCTCTTGTTGTTTTTATAGTGCTGAATGAGAAATTGCTAAGTGGGATCGGGGGATGATTGAACGAGACTGAGGTGAAAAAATTCCACGTTGACTTGCCCAGTTGAGGGCATCCTTCACATTCACACGAATTGAGGCGAGGCGAAATGTCTTTAATGGAGGAATTTTCGCGCTTCGGCAATTTTCTTTAGAGTGTTTTGCGTTCGTTCGTGTGTTGGACCAAGGTGTGTTTCTCTATCTTTTGTCCATTTTCCCTATGATTGATTTACTGCATTATGCCGTGAAAGTGGTGGAAAATAGAAATTCCAAGCCCTTCCTAATCGCTGCGGTGACAGTCGTCCTCGTTAAGGATCCATAAATCGTGACCCGGCATGGGCTGGACTCTAGTCTTCCTCGCAACAACGACGACGACGATGAAGAGATGATAAAATCTGGACTATGGCAGCGATAAAACTGCTTGTTTGTCGGATTCTATTATTAAAAGAGGACGATCCATGATGACGATAAGCAGCAGTTTTTATAATGTCAGAGAACTGAACTATGAGAGGGAGGAATAAGTTTTTGACTTTTTGCAGACTTAAATGAAGTGAATACGTTTGATCTATAAAATGAGATACAAAAAGTTTTAGGTAATATTCAAGTACGAAGTAATAAACGACCTAACCTTATTTTTGAACTAGAACTTTGTAAAGGAAAGAGTCTAAAACTTATTCCAAGTCATAGTATTTTCTATTGTGGCACATGTTTCCCATACTCTTCGCCTTTGGATTTAATCGAGGATTTGAACTGTGTGTGAAGGGGGCAAATAACTGGATCGCTTTTCAATCTATCTATCCACTAATTCTGGCCAATTTCTCCCCACCCTTAGAGTGATTCGGGGGTGTTCTAAACAGTGATTGTCATGAACACCGGAATGTGTAGAATCTGAAATGGAAGCCGGAAAGTGTCTATGAAGTGGGGGTGCGGTTCTGCCTAATCGAGTGCTGTCCAAAGGCGGATAGAATCACTGATTAACTGGTGTTTTGGGCGAATGCCAGTCAACTAATCGCGCTGGATGAGATAACGTCACCGCGAAACGGACCAGCAACGACTAGAACCATTCCAACCGCAACAGGAAAAATCATGGCTACGACCTACGGGCGACAGGTAATTTGTTTGACATGTATACCACCACTGACTGCCCTTGTGATGGCAATATTTCAATCAGGCGATATCATTTGCACAACTGTAATGTGAACTGTTGTGGGATGGATTACGACATTTGATTACTTATGGTTTGCTCTATTCTTTTATACATTTTTTTTTAAATTTAGATTACTCTTATTAATAATTATTTTCTAAATGAAAACTTCAAAACTATTAAAATGATATATTATTAAAATATATATGAATTTATTGGAATAATTGGTTTAGAGCAAAGTCACTCAACACAGAAGAAGTCATACCGATTATTTGTTAACAATAACAATGAATAGGCGACTGTGGCTTGAAATTATGTTGATGACGTCAGCTCCGAAATGTCGAACTTTGTTTAGGTTTGTGTCATTGTAGAAAATTACTTTAAATTGAGTGAAAAAAGACTTTTAAAACAATTAAGTACGTGTAATAAGTACCTATAATATATTATTGACAAACACTTTAAAATGATTAAAGAAAGTTAGTTAGAGCCCAAATGTGGAAACATTCGCAAAAGTTAGTTTCTTTGTTTTTCCTTAAAAAAAAATAAATAAATCATATCTAAATTTCTTAAAGTTAAGAGTCTAGTCAACACAATAAATGTGTGTCATGATCATTTTGAATCAGACAGACTCAAATGGACCCCACAGCGTCTCAAAAGAAAATCCGCGCGACCTTTTTGTTAAATAACCTTGGTTTAGAGACAGTTTGTATTTTCACAGGGAACGCTTTGAATTTGAAATAAATGTTTTCGCAAAGATTGATTAAATTTTTAATTAAAAGTTTAATGAATTTCGGGATCTATATCATCTCTTTAATACTAGTATATACAGTCGACTCTCGATAATTCGAAACTAGAGGGACTCTTAGTATTTTTTATTTTTAATTATCAAGTTGTTTGAATTATGAAATGGTAAATCAATGATCATTTTGTAGGGAACTTATTATAACTTTATAATATAGAGAGATTCGAAGTATTGATGGTTTGAATTATAATCTTTATTTTTTCGTTCTCCGATTGCCATTATGCAGGTATGTGATCGTATCAGAGTGTTTTAGACAGCCGTATTTAGAAACCACTGTTTGCATTCAAATATAAAAATACTAAAAAAAATCACACCCCTACATAGTAAATGTAAGCTACCGTTAATAAAATTGTTTGAGAAATTACTGCTCTCATACGACTGTACAAATTTCAATGGAATTATGTAGGTATGTGACAAAGATTGGTTTAAAAGACAAGTAATAAAAAAAACACCTCTAAATTTAATTGGTGAGCTACCCCAAATAAAATTCATTTTGCGAAATTACTGTTCAATACAGTAAAACTTACCGACGGCTTGTAGGCAGGTGGGGTGGGATGCTTAGAACATCAAGATATATGTTTTACACCTAAATACTAAAGCTAAAACACCAGACTTGTTTAAGTTAAAGTATTTCCCTTTAAATTATATTTTCATCACGAGTACTTCTTTCTTTAAAAATAAAATCATCAATTAAATAATTAAATGGCAAGACAACATTTGCCAGGTCCGCTAGTTAATTGATTAAAAATACACTGAAAACAAATAGTCAATGAAAAGTCAAAACTCGTTGGTTGAGGTTGGGACTCCTTATGGCCATTAGAGTAATTAAAAGTGAATTTGTTTTATTTATTAAATTATTTGACATTTCAAATTTAGATTAAACATTATTAATAAGTGGATTTACAAAAGCATTTTTTTTTCCACAATACAAAATTATAAAAATTGGAAGTCCAAATTTTGAGGTAACATTAAATGTTGATCTGGTTTTTATAAATTTTAATCTTAATAATAATTTCTTTTATACAATAACATTAATAAGTAAGGCATTATCAAAAAGGAGAATCAAAAAATGTCTGCGTGTCTAATATTGATTACCTTCCATTTTTTATTCAAATCCAAAAGGGCTTTTTAGGACTTGTAATACAATTGTAAGAATTATTTGAATTTATGTAAAGAAATATATTTCTATTTTACCAAACATAACCATTTTATACCTTACTTCATTAACCAGAAATAAATCTGTCGTTCTAAATTGGAGTCTAATGAAACGGTTCTTCAAATGGAAAAATTGTAATGTCAGAAAGCAAAATTATAAAGTATTATTTATTCTCATTTAAAAAATAATAAAAATAGCACTAGTTAGCTAACAATTTCTTTATAGTACTGGTTAAGTATTCAAATATTTTGATTATCATATTAAAAACTTTGGAATTTGAAAGAATTGCGAAAAAATGAAACCCAAAGTATTAAAACGTCGAATTCTCATTCTTTCGTGCTGGTATTAAAATAACCTCTGATTTTGATGAAAAATTCGCGTGTCTTTATTGTGTACTGCTGTTTAAAGAGGAGGAATGTGGACTAGTGACTGGTAAGGGGGTTTGTGGTGGTGGATGGCATCGTGTTTCAATGTTTCAGTCACGTCATCAATTTTTGACTGTGTCATGGACCAAGCAGGCGGTAGAAATTCGACAGATCTTTAAGGAAGGAAATCCACCCCATGAGGAGCACAGAACAGGAGCCGCCGCCACCACTCTTACACTACCCCCTTTTCTTATATTTCAACATAATCATTTACGGAATCAACATGAAATATTTCATTCAGAATTATTCATATTCATTGCTCTTTCATGTGAAGCGTTCAGTGCGATAAATATTGTTGTTTCTCGCTGGAGAATGTAACAATTGGAAGGCTTAAAACTGATTATTAAGATTTATTGTTTTGCCAAAAAGGCCCTAACCAAGCGCCTCTTAAAGAGAAGTTGAATTGTGGCAATAAAATATACCAATGGGAATATATTAGATATTTTAGATGTAATTTTATTTTTGAAACAATATTATTTGGTATTTTATGATGTAGAAATTTCAATTGATTAGAATAAGAAATTCATAAATTTAAAATGAACTCTTCACAAATAGATTTGGCTTGAACTGATTTTATTACTCGTTTTATACATTTGTTTGTCGAAATGACATGCAAATAGTTTTCACATAAAATGGATTATAAAATTTTTAATTTATGTATAAATAATATTTTTCTCTTTTAATTACTGCAAGGAACATGGGGAGCCTCAACACCAATCAACGAGTTTCATTGTGTATATAACAAATATATTTATATTATTAATTTATTTTTATTCCATTTAATTACAGCAATATGCCAAGGTATATTATAGCAAAATAAAAATTAATTATAAAAAATCTTCATCCAATCCAGAAGCATGTTCCCATTCTTGTCATTATGTTTATATCACCAGATAATGACTTTCAATATCTTCCAATGCAATGTTCGTTCTGCAAATGTCAGTTACAGTAAAAACTTCTAGGCGGATCCAGGAATGTGTTCTTTTAGGTAGAGATGTTCACAAATTGCTCTTGAAATCGATGTTATTTTCAAATGAATAATTTTGATATAAGTTCCCAGTAGGGCTATTTTTACTTGACGTGGACTTTACAAATAGAATTTTTGAAAAATTTTAATCGAATAAATAAAATATATGGTTCCTTTTTGGCATTTGACATCTATTGGTGATTCAGGAATGTATTTTTCTAGTTTTGAACTTATTTTAACTCGTCAAATTGTGTTTGTGAACATAATTAAATATGTTAAATTGAATTTTGTGGTGAAGGCGCCTGGTTGAGAAAGTTGATTGTTTGTATGTCCTGATTGTGCCTAAAGTCCATTAAACAATGTGAAGCAGTAAAACCTAAACATATTGCTTATTTAAGAATATATTTTTAATATCAATAAAAGATATAATTTTGCTTTATTCTTCCGAATTGACATTTGAATCGATTTATTTTTTACAATTTTAAAGATTATTAAAAAACCAGTACATGATTAATAGATAACCTATCAAATTCATTGAAATTTAATTGATCTGTGTTATATTATCACTAACTTCTTGTCAAACAATTTAATAGCATATTATCTTTTATGCCATGAGTTTGTTTTTTAAATAGTTAAATTTTTTAATTCACACAAATAAAACATTTAAAGTACTTTTAAAGGATTTAACTATTTTTGAATTATTATTAGGTCAGAATATTAACGAGTAACCTGATGATCAATTGAAATAAAATGAAAACACTTATTTTTTTAATATTAATTCTACAAAACATCTTTAATATTAAGGGTAGATAGATTTACAAAGAAGATTTATTACGGAACAGAGTTTAAGAAACGGTGGCTCATGATGTGGATTCTATTGCAAGAAGCTATTTGAAATGGTAAAGGTTCTTAAAGAAAGTTTTTCCCAAAATAATGTTGTGCATTTGATGACCTCAGTATCGTAATGTGTTCAATGCATTCATGAGAATATTATTAAACCTTAGAGTCTTGACTGCTATCGACTTTTCCAAATTTTTCTCAATTTTCTATTTCCTTGTTCAGACTGACTCTACAATCTAAATCCCTCAACACAAATCCCAAAGTTAATCTACTTAACATTATTTAGAACATATTTTTTCACATATAATTTGGTCTGCTAAAACCTTTCACTTAATGAATGTTACAATGTAAAAAATGTTAGACGTGAATAAAATAATTCGCATTTGCGCCCTTGCCTTGTGTCTAACTTTGCGTGCTTTTAAATACTTCGCTGTAGGAAATAAATATTAGATGATGTGATTTATTAAAATTCATGTCTATAGAATATTACCAAAGCAAATATAAATTAACCTTAATTTACAGCATTGTATTTGTAGATATCAGAATGTAACTTAAAATTCAAATCAGAGTTCATAAAATGATTAAAATTCATGCACTTAAAGTATCGAGCAGCATATGGGGATGACGACACAGGGCTCCATTATTTACCTTACACATCATTACACAATTTGGAAAGTACACAAAAGCTATACCGTTTATCATCGCAAAACGACACATAAATAATAGTCATATAGACTGTTGGGAAAAACATGGAATCAAATTAAATTTCTTTTCAAAATCAAATAAAAATTAGTAGAAATTGGCCTCATTACATGTATTATAATTACACTTTTTAGAATAAAGATTGTTACAGGCTTTTTTCTTAATTTACACTAAAACGAAGTAGTTACATAGTGAATTGTAGTATTGAAAGTCATACAAAAGTAAGTTAAAACTGCAAACGCTCCCTTGATATGTCTGGAACCAGGAGTTTCAAATTTACATAGAATATTACTTTAAACAACTCACAATTATATGTCAAAAATATTTCCAAATACAAACGCTAATCAACAATAAGATTGTATGGATCTGTGGTGGTATTAGTAGTGAAACGTCATCAGTCGCATACTATTCGTTGTTTTGATTTTGTATACAAGAAAATTAGCGATAATATTGTAATAAAAGACTTTTAAAGTGATTAAATACGCGAAATAACTACTTCAGACATTAATTTTTGGTCTAATAAGTTTAATATTACTTATATATAAAATATCTTTATTCAATTTTTTGTTTTCATATTTACAGTATTTTACAATGATTACATAGTGCCGTTCGGTAATGAGCAGACAATGTTAAGTTGAGTTTATAAAGTACATATAATTTATTATTGGTTGTCTTGTAAATATATTGTTAAATTTTGTGGGCTAAATATTTTTATTGAATTTATGTTTAATATTACTTAATTTGTGCCGAAATACGAAAATATCGCAAAAATTTTCTCACCCAATTCAGTCAAAATGTGTTGAAATTTTGAAAAAATATTGTTTAATTCGTTACAAGATCTAGAAAGCTATATACATCTGTCTAGTCTTCATTTTAACAATAAAAAAGCACTAGCCAGATTTATACCCGCCTCATAGCTAATGGAATTCAAAGGAAAATTTAGTTTTTAACCAGATTTATACATGTATTTTTTTCCGACTGATGACGTCACGCAAGAGATAGTTGCAAAATATTTCAAATTTGAAATTAAGTTTAAAATAGTGGCCGCTTAACTAAATTTTAATTAAAAATAAGGAATTTTTTAGATTTTTGTGTTAATTTATTGAAAAATGCATACAATTTTGTATGGAACTCGGTGGATAAGCATTATTAAACGCTCTGGTCTTCTGCCCTATCTTTTCGACCTTGTTGCATAAATAACTATTAATTGCGCACACAGTTTATAACATATCAAGAACCCCGCCAGTAGCTTACTTTCAAAGTCTGAAAATCCTGATTTAGAAAAATTGGAAAATAATATAATAAGTTTTAGAATTCAGATAAAGTGATGATGAGTTACAAAAGCAGGTAGCCCTGAAGATAGTTTTGAATTTCCTACAAGGACTTAAACTTATAGGCACGCTTTAGGGCAGAGATAAGAGGGAGGACAATATGTCAAAGTTCAGGATCACCTCATTAGAACTAAACAACTAAATAAATCAAAAACTTTTAGCTTTCTGCATTTCTGGAAACTAGTATTGACTTAATAGAATAACTAACAAAGTCACAATTTCGGATAATATTTTCTGACAGAAGATGCACAAAGAGGATAGTTTTTGATAGTCATCATTACTTTATCTAAATTTGATTTTTTTATACTGTTTTCTCATTTCTCGAAATTAGGGTTTTATACTTTCAAAGAAAGCTACTGGTAGGCTTTTATGATAAAGCGACCCATTTTTTTGAAATTCTTGTAATGATTACTTGGAATTATCTCTATCAATATTTAAAAAATATCACATAGTGGAGATAAGAGGTGTGTGTTTAAAGCGCTGACCAATAAAACAAGCGCGTTTTTTTAAACGTATCAAAGTATTTGCAATTATTATTGACATACAATTGTGAGTTGTTTAGAGTAATATAGAATACAAATTGAAATTTCTGCGACATCTGGTTACAGGGCTATCAAAGAATTGTGGGTGCGTTTATAGTCTTCAATCGCCCTGTATTTATTTGAAATATGTGGGTGTTATCGCTTTAAAGTAACAGTTTCTAATCATTTGTTCAAGTTTTTGTTAAAGTTTATTGAAATATCGATTTCAAACCTATAAAACATATTTAAAATTTGGTCTAACTTAGTTTCGAAAAAGGACCAAAAATTTATAGTAATAAAATAATTGGTATCAATAATTTTTAGAACAGTCCATACAGAAAAAACAGCAATGAAACAATCCCTGCAGAATTTGAATATGCGTTCCCTTTTCTGAAGGCCAAAAGCGGCGCGACGGAATGAAAACACCATTAGAAGCACAACATAAACAAGCAAACGCTTAAAGCTTTTGCCGTGGAGAGCTTTATTTTTCTTTGTATTTTTTCAAAGTTGACGAACGCGACAAGTTCTCTTATTTTTATTTTGATAAGAACGCGAAGCGAAAATGGTTTTTGTATGTTTATCACAGTGTGACAATATTTGCGGTGTTTTTTCAGGCGAGAGATTTTTTCTATTGTGAAATATTGTCCTTTAATCGGGAGAATGATGATAGGTTCTACCTGCATTGTTATGGCAAAATATTGAAAATTCATATTTGCTTTAAAGGATTTCACAAATCCCTTTCAAATGTTGTTGACAGTTTTTAAGTTTTTTTATATACGTTTACTATCTGAATTTATAAATTAGAAAATTAGAAGGTCTACTTTAATAATATATTTCAAAAATTTTTAAGTAATTTTTAAGTACAAAATAGCAACTGCTTACCTAGTCAACGCAAATAGAAAATTTCAAACGGCATAAATACTACTACACAAATCAATAGTTTAAAATAAATATTTAGTAAATATTCAAATTTATAAAACATCTACTAGAAAATCTAAAAACTTATTTTCAAAGTCGCTCAAAAGAAGATTGTTATAACCTTACTTAGTAACTACGGCTTTATATTCCGACGATGACGTCATAACCGGAATGTCAAATTTTGTTTTAAGGGAGTTATATTCGAGAAAAATTACTTTAAATTGAGTGAGAAAAGAAATAAGTTCGTGAAGTAAGCAGTTAAGTTAATATTATTGGGTGTTAAACTGATTTTGTGTAATTCCGTATCGAAAAGTAGCCTTTTTAACGCAAATCGGTTGTGTAACGGTTAACTGTACAGCACGACGTGCGGTAATTTTTCAAAATTTTCACGCAAAATAAGTCACAAATATAATGAAATTACATATTGTTGTCAAAACCCAATCTCTACAAATTTATTAGTTAAATTTACAATTACAGTCCACAAAGTTTTTGAAGTGAAATGGAAATATTTCTATCTATCTCCAAATAATTCAGATTTATTTACGTGGTGGTTCTCCCTCTAATTTGATAAGATTGTGTCTTACTTGTTTCACAATTTGAAAAAAAATCTCTGCAAATAGTTTTTATCAGTAATTATCGATTAACTGATATTTCTTTCAGAATAACATAAAATATCGTTCAATACACACTTGTATCGAAATATCCTAAAAGACAATTGTTTTTTGGCCAAAATGTGGATACAATCACAAAAGTTAGTTTCTTTTTCTTTTTATAAAAATCTGATATGTTAATTTCATCAAGTTAAGTGTATAGTGAGCACAATAAATATGTGCTGTGATTATTTTGGATCAGACTGACATAAACGGACCCCACAACGTCTCAAAAGAAAATCCTCGCGACTTCTTTGATAATTAGCCTTGATTATTTATTAAGGGCACATCTTTAGCAACCTGTTTCAATCGTATTTTCAAGATAAAATTTCAATGTCATAATCAAATGAACTTTTACGACAACAATTTTTGAATACAAATTGTCTATTCCGTGAATGAAGCAAGTTGGTTACTAAGATTGATTTTGAATTGGGCTATGAAATTTCCAGTCACATAATAAGAACAGAAAGAGCGATTGACCGACCGCCTTTTCCTTTCTATTTTTTATTTGGGACCCGACCAAAGTTATACCATTTAACTTTGGTCCTGGCTCTTCTACGAGGTTTAACACAATTGTCTGGTTTTATATGGCCGTACTAAAATTTTTTATAAAATGTAAATAAGTCTTTTAAATATATAGAATATTTTGTATAATATATAATTATTGATAATTGTTTTAAATTAAAAGTACTTTGATATCGTATACATAAACTAGTTTTTAAACTAATCTTAAGAGAACTTAATCTCAATATGTTCTTTCTTTGCCCTTTATTTTATAAAAAAATCAGTATAAAACTAAATTAGTTTTTCTTATAAATTAGTGATGGGAGATGGACATTGGATCGTTAATTATCCCTATAAAAGCCATTTGCAGCTATTATCTTTGTAATAAAAGAGATATCTAGTTTTTCATAAGGATGGTTTATGTCCCATAAAAGGAAGTAGCTATAAGAGTATAATTGAATGAAAAATTAAATGTCGGAGAAATTGTAATTTTATTTATAACATTTAATTGACGTGTCGTAGAATGGCTTGGAATGAAAAGGAGGAAAGCTTAAGTGGACCCAATTTCGCCAGACTACAAAAAATAAATGTCAGTCTTGACTATCCAGCAGCCATCCCAACCACTTGATAAATGCTTTAACAACATTGAAAGACTGGGCGAGGAGGTGGCGGCGCTGGTGGTGGGAATGGTGCCAGGACATTTCCCTGCCTCGCCTGGCTCCTCATTCTATTTACGAGAATCGTTTTTATGCGCCTTTTATTCAAATTAATGATTAACATACATATGTATTTCTTTGGTCCTGGCCGGAATGCGAAATTTATTGCCCTAAACTGATGGCCTTTTTGTGAGTTTCTTTGTGTGTGTGGATATTTTGCGTAAGCCCAACTATGTGGACTTGGGGAGCCGGGAAATGGCTTACTTTCGCTGGGGAAAGCGATGACAATGATAGACATTCCGGAATTAAATGGATGAATGGAAAATAAATTGTGACAAAGCGAATGGCGAACGATGCCATTCTGTGCTGAATTGTCTGAATCCGTTTTGTGTTCGGCAAGGCTCAAAGCTGGCCAATGCAACCAGCAGACAATGGTCGTGAAATCTGGTCACGTCCTCCTCCTCGTCGTCGTCTCCCTTGTTTAGATAATTAAACCGCGAATCGAAGCAATTGCTGGATATTACTGTAAAAACAGAGTCTTTATCCAGTTTCAGATTATTGGACTTTTACCAGATTCAAATTACGGTGCACATTGGACATTTATTGAAAAAATTGGATAAATTATCTATAAGAAAATTCGAAATAGTTTCAGATTTATAAATTACATAATTTCATTTTTATTCAACTGGTAAATAATTTTAGAAAAAATACATCTTAAATTTAAACTTATTCGACGAATCCATGGACTTTTTATCCAGATTCCTAAAATTGTTTGTAAGAAATTGAGTTTTTCCATTTCATTTTTTACATTTACTCAATAAATTAGTTTTTATTTAAAAAATAAATATAAAAATTTTCCTATATAACTAACAATTATGATTTTCCTCTCTCAAGTAATTTCTTCTTCTACGACTCAACAACCGTTATCGGTCTAGGTCTAACCAATTGGTTTTACGTAATCGGGTTTATCAAATGCCCTATCCATTCATTTACCAATCTTTCACAATTGCCAATTGAATAGCATGTTTATTACCAATCATTATTTATAAGATGTGATTAGCACCATAAACAAATGATTCTATATAGAGTGTAATAATTGACAGGTTTTTGCCACCGAAATAAAACACACTTAAAGGGATGGTCTTCTATCCCTTTCACACTTTCATCTGTATCCGTTCATTAAACAGCAGCAAATTACTAATATTAGAAAGATCCGGTTTATCTATTCGATTCTATGCATTCCATTCAAGCTTTGAAAACCTGTCTAAATTCAAGCAAATAATGTTGACGACATAGTTGCTTGAATTTTGAGTAGTAAGTAATTTACACAAAATAAGAAGCAAAACTTGGCTTTGAGTTCGTTTATTAAATGAGTCCTTATATAACTTTCCCAATCTATAAAGTCTATCACTGATGTAAGTTTATACAAATTTACTTGATATCACTATGTGATATCGACTGTTTATACAAAATTTTGTTTATTTGTTTATTAAAACTATCCAAAAATTCGATATCTATTTCTAAATTAATTAATAACTAATTAATAATAACGGTGTCGAGGTATTTTACCCTATCAGACATAGGCTGCCTCAGAATAAATTAGCTTTCAAATCGCATGGCATTTCTAAAGAAAAAAGAATAAATTTTTTTAGAGCCTTTTCTTAATAGTAGAATTTACAAGCAAATTGATCAAATACTTTATAATCGTAAAAGAAGTAAAAGTACTCTAGGCTCGGTATCATTAGATCCGAGATTGAAAATGCACCAGATAGCTGAGATAAGTATATTCTTCAAATACTAAAAAATCATGTCCTGTATTAATATTTGGTCTCCCCACAAAGCGTGCCGCGATTTCTCAATTTTGTAGAATAGTGGTTGACGATGTTAAATTGCAATTAAATTTATTTTTTTCACATATTTTATAATTGTTGACCATAAAGTCTATTTAAATTCATTGATCAGTGGACTGCACCCGGTAAAAGAATTCGAAGGAGGCAAATACTGCTTAATCGCACGAAAAGGTGATGGATACATTTGATGAGAATTCACAAGGCAAAAACGAATTCGATACTATAGAATCGTCTAGAAGAATAACAGGGCTTTACTATTCCAAAATGTTGGACTGATTATACGCCGAATTAAACTGGATTTAACTTGAGCTTAAAGGAGAGTGTTTTATCCAATTTCACCAATTTTATAATCATAAAAATATTTATATTTAAAATGATAACTGTGTCTTTATATTATAAAAGTAGGACTTACAAATGAAATTTCAATAATGTACCACACTGTTTTGCGGTCCTTCGAGAATTTTCTGAACAATCATTAAAAATTGACCAGAGTGGGTTGGTTAAAAAGGAGACTGTGGTAACACACAGTAGTTATAAAGAGCTTTTCAGCGCAGACATACGACAGCACAGCAAAAAATTTAATTTATGCTTATTCCGGGATTTTATTTTGAACGTCTCCATAAATAAGTTTATTTGAGGGAAAGCTGAAATGACTTCTTTTGCACAGTGATAGAGGGAGAAAGAGGGAGACTGGACAAATAAATTTTATCGCTTCACCAGCAGAAGTCTGTCTCTATGGAAATGTATATAAAATCTAACTGATTCACTCACATTTTTCGTGTTTTGTCAAAATCACTGTCACATATTATTGAGATCCAGCCTCATTTTATTGCCAACAGTTAAAATGTCTCGCCAAAATGTACAATTTTATATTCTTATTCGCTAAAATAAAATTTAGTAGTATAATGATACAAGTATTTATAAGATAAATTCTGTTCACCGTGACCCTGAATGCTGGGAAAATGTCAACAGGTTCATTTCAGTTGCAATAAAATGTTTGTTAAGGAAAGGTTTACTAAAAGCGTTTGTTTGTTTAATGTTCAGAATCATTAAAAGAGCATTGTCAAAGAATACCACTCATTAACCAACTGTCATGGGAATCATAAACTTTTTGTCCCATTTGTGGCTGACACTGGATATTCAAAACAATATTTAATATGAATCGTTAAAATAATATTGAAAAAAATATACTGTATAATCCATAAGTTGGTTTATGACAGTTTTGAGTATAAATGTCGTTTACAAGTCTAGTTAAGTTTTTATTTTGAATCTTTAGATAAAATCTTCATTTTAGTACCAGAAGTAATAGACTTAAAGTTATTATCACTTCAGTTTATTGTAAACCAATAAGACTTAAATTTGATTATATTTTTATATATGGGTATATTAATAGCTAAAAATTGGTATTGCTTAAAGAGGTAGATTTAAATGATAAACTTTAACAATTGTTACAAGGATCCAAAAAACATAGTTGGATTTGCTAACACTCGAACAAATATGTATTGGAAATTTTTTAATTCATTGTGACAAGTGAATTAAATCTAAAATTGAAATTTTATCCTTAATATACTGTGCACATAGGATCCGGAAGATGTGCCATCTATAAAATAATAGCAGTTATCAGATTTTATAGTGAACTTTCTTCAAATTTGAGTTCTATCAAAATTTTAATTTAAAATTAATGATCTGTGA
Source organism: Clogmia albipunctata (assembly GCA_001014945.1). Taxonomy (NCBI): domain Eukaryota; kingdom Metazoa; phylum Arthropoda; class Insecta; order Diptera; family Psychodidae; genus Clogmia; species Clogmia albipunctata. The sequence continues at coordinate 47,680 of JXOV01002817.1, forward strand.
AATAGAAAAATATTACAAAAAGGCTACCATTTAAATTTTTTGTTTTAAATGGTATTCTTTTTATTGGTTCTAATTACCATTATGGCTTAAAAAATTAAAACTGTAACTTGTAAAAAACCTTAATAAAAAATTACGATTATGACCAGAATTTGTAAATTATTAAATATATAAAATATTTTTAAACCACCAATTTTTAAACAATTAAATTTGTTGCGTAAAAATTAAGACAATATAATAATAATAATATTTCCCACGACATCCCAATAAGGAACAAGCAACTGCGTCAACATTATTTGTCCGAATTTTCAAAACTTTGATGGAGTACATAGAATCGAAGACGAAAAAACGAACGGATCCAGACGAAAGTTATGAAAGAGATGGTCTTTTTCGTGGTACGTGTGTTTTGTTTCAGTTGCAAAAACCTGTTAATAAAATAGCCTCTATATTGAATTATCAGCTCAGAGTACTAATCACTTCATAGGAAGTAGTGATTTATAGAAATGATATTCAACTCTCAATTGTGAAAGATTGACAAATCAATAGATTGGGCATTTGACAACTTTGATTGCGGAAATCAATTGGTTAAAGCTAGACCTTCGCAACATTTAAGGGCATTACGCACAACTGCGGAGGGCAGGGATATAAGACGGAGCACAATAGATCAGGACAAAGTGCGGGATCACCTCATTAGAGATATAAAAACTTACTAAAGATACTTTTTGCAAACATCCACAAAAATAGCATATATTTCAGTACTTATGGGACCTATCCTATACGATGTTTTCTCAAACGAAATGTCCAGCCTCAAATTGTTTTTTTTTTCTATGGAAAACATGGTGGGACTGTTTTTTTTTCAAATATAGTCGATTCTCGATAATTTAAACCTTTGATTATACGAATCTCTGCCAAGTTCAATTCAAAATCTCTTCGACTGTATGTAATTAAAATGTGGTGCTAATAAATTGAACATCAGTGTAAATTTTGATTTGTAATTGGGTTTGAAACTGATAAAGTGCCAAAACAATGTCAGAGCACACAAAGCGGCAAATTATTAATTGGAAGTGTACAAATTCGTCTGATGTCAAATAATTTAAATAAATAAAACGAATAAATGATTTATTTATCAACGGATTTAAAATCATCCATTTAATTTATTGGTTGTAATTGTCATGTTCGAATGATGTCAATTTGTCAGCATTATTAATACTGTAGAACATTTAATAAAAAAAAAACGGTTTGATATGGCGAAAAAAACTACCTTGTCAATTATGCATGTCAATCTCACCTTCGCTTCGATTTTAAATTGATTCATTCGCTATTTTGTCGCTTTTTCCTGATTTATTTATATACATTCTACCTAGACTTGTCCATCAAAGTGCTGGGGACAGGAAATAACTCGTTTCGGCAATCACCGGTCAATTTCCGGCATTTACTTTACAGAAAACAGAGTTATAATAAATTGGGACAACAGTTGAGGAGCAGAAGGATGGAGGAGGAAAAAAGTCACATTAAATGGCACGCGAGGAACTTTAAAGAGCCTCGCCGTTTAATGTCAGCTGATAAATGAGGCAAACTTGGTCATGTCTCAATTTATTATTACTTAGTTGGATTGTTTTCCAGGAAAATCTGCCCTTTCCACCAGCCCTGTGAATTCTGCCCGACTTCTGTCGTTGAACTACAAATAGAGCAGCAATCCACTTGGATCTCTCTCTCTTCGTTCTTCGCCTCCCAACTATTGTCCTCCCTCGGTTCTTGTTTTTGACACCAAAGTTCGCACAGATAAGCCAGCCAAATTGAATCGCCTGCAGATAATTTGTTATTACTTGTAGTCAATCCAGTGCACAACGAGTAATTTAGATGATGAAAGAAAAGCGAATACAACCCAAGAAAAATCTATAAAGACATTGAGATATATCAACTTATCAAAAGCATGTACATTAAGCAAATTGGAATTCATTTTCAGCACATTGGCTTGAGTAGAATTTGCATCAAAATGAATAGATGTTCTAAAATTTTTTAACTCGATGGGTTTGTTTTGTAAAATCATGAAACTTTAGTTTTTTCGTTAGTCTTTTAGTTTCTTATAATTTTATAAATATTTTTATACAATTCTGTAGAAAAATGTTAACATTTTAGTAGCCAATGCTTCCTCAAGAAATTGTTTCATAATCGTACAGTGTTGAATAAAGTAAATTCAATACCCACAGACAATTACAAAAATTATAACTTTTAATCTTAGTAGCATAGAATGAAAATATAATTTGACGTTTTTCATATCTCTACAATAATGTAGGCTATGATTTATTAATCAATTTAAATTTTTTCACATTAAATGACAAAAAGTAAAGTTCTTCTCAAATGTTGATTATGGCTTTTAAATTATGAGTGCTATCACTGGCATATCAGTGATACAGTTCATGGTGCAAGGTTGTCGTAATATTTTTAAAAATTGGGACCGAAATTTCTATTCGCTTGACAAGTAGTTTCTTTAATTGTATGTGTTTAGACCTTAAT